>OZ005654.1:26211662-26331662 GCA_963930645.1 Salticus scenicus
ATATATATATATATTGTGGCACAATTTCTATAAACTTTCTTTAACAACTGGTAGACACTTTTATTCCCAAAGAATTTGTTTGAATTTTTATGTTTGCAAAAATAAGTATAGATCTCAAAATATTTATTATACTCTGTTCTCTGTAACATTTTTACTTGCTGTCAAAAGCTTGTATATTTATTATGCAAGTAATTTTGTTATGAAATAAAAAATAATGATATGATAATCAAATTATGCCTCAACACTGAACATAATATTTTGTCAATTTTAAATTGTATAATTTTAAATAGTCTTTTATAACACAACACTCGCTAAACTTGAAATCTAAAATTACTTAGACCTGAAGATTTTATATTTAATTTATACGCACACACATATACATATAATAAAAAATTTAAACAAATAACACGATTCAAATTTTTTGCCAAATTAAAAGTTTCTAAATACAATATGCCCCACCAGTGGCGAGTGGTTTTACACTCAAACCTGGTAGACGGAAAGTGACGGGTTCAATCATAAGTCACACTCATCGAAATAGCCGTTCGTAGTTTTCCGTGGTTATCTCCGTAACTCGCATAAGTACGGTCTAGAACCTCTCAGAAATGCTCGCATACAGGACTTTCCACCTATAAGCTTAGGATGCTTATGTAGTAACTCGGCCTTAACCCACACGGCCAGCAATGATTCTAAATAAAATAATTAAATATTATTTAATTCATTCCCTTAAATTATGCTTCCAATGCGGGTGTATGAAATAATAAGGGGAATTAACAAAGTTTGAACATGTTTATAATTTACAAGTCGAAATATTACAGAATAAAACTGTATGTAATTTAAACTGTATCGTTTAAATTCTTATTTATTTATTTATTTATTTATTTTTTTAATTTCTAGGAGAATTCCCTGAGCATTTATTTTTGTTATAAAAGAAGCATAACATACCTATAATTCTATGCAGTTTATTTTATTTTGTTGGTACTATTGTGAATTAAAAAAATTAACTTCAAAAAATGTTAAAATTTGCATCAAATATATTTTTAGATATTTATATTTAACTATAATAAAAATTTTAAATCTCCAAATGAATCATTTTTCTACTTTATAACAGGTGAGACAGTGAAAAGGGTGATTTTGAAACCTCCACGAGCGATACAAATTTATTCACAGTGATATAAAAGAATTACAACATGAATTTACAATATTTGCAATTTGTGAGGAATGTTTCTGAACAACTTGAACATCTTGCACAGACATGTCATGACACAAAATGTCCATCACTTGAAATCACATCATTCTCTGGTGTGCACACTCGTTTCGCACTTCCACCCCTCTTTCTCATCACATTACCCGTTTCCTTAAAGTTCTGTACCCACAGTTTGATAGCATGCCCCTAACAGCACAGTTAGGCTTAACTTATCCACAGTACATCTTAAGGACGTTTCTGGGATGCCTTTTCATCCAGAAAACATCTTGAAGACATCCTGGGGAGGCGATGTGCTGTCTGGGGCGCTGTTTGTTTTTGTAAAACGCCTTCACAGCAAAAACGCGTTGTTCATCGGTCCACAACGCTACCTCAACTAAACACGTCAATGGCAAAGGATTGTTATCCAGATAGCACCATTCTTGTTTTTTCATTCCTAACGTAACTTACTATTTCCAGGGTTTCAAAATCGCTCGTTTCACTGTCGCACCTGTTATAAATATAACTATTGATTTTATCGAAAGAAAAATAAATTATTTGTAAACCTGTAATTACATAGTTCTTGAAAATTAATTACTGTGTGTAAAATTAAAAGGAGTAATACATATATATATATATATATATGTGTGTGTGTGTGTGTATATACCTACATAAAATCTTATTTGTGACCATTTTTACATGTTTGTTCATATTTAGAACATATACTTTTTATCATTTAGAGAAAGATAACAACGAATTAGAATATGAATAAAAATTTTTAAAACGATTTTGGAAAAAAAAAATGATATCAGTGTACTAATAAAAAATAAAATTGCCGTTTAATAGAACTTAACATGTTTAAATTTCTAATTCAAAAACTTTATCAAATAATTTAAGAAGTTCATTTTTATTTCTTCTTTTGAATCAGATATTATGGAAAACTGAGTTTTCCCGAATATTATAATTGACCAGTTCAATTTTTTTGCACAAATGAATGATTTTTTTTTTTTTTTTACAATAGTAATCGATTATTTACATTATACATTATACTTTTGGTTTGCAAAAGAGTAATAGTGTTGTTAAGTCTATTATGATAATAATTTTAACTGAATGTAATAGACGTTTAACACCTAATAATTTATTTTTCGATTAACTATGCACCGACACAGCTCAACCAAAATATGTTTCATTATTTTTCAATTTAATGTCAGTGCATATATTTAAAAAATATTTATAAAAATTATGTTACAACTTAAATACGTTGTGAAGATGCCATTCTTAACTTATAATTTAAATTCAAATCTAAAATAAAAGCAAATAATTTTTGCATATATTTAAATGACAAATATTAAAACACAATTTTGATAAACGTTTAAATATTTTCAGAAAACGGCTGTATCGCCCTGAAGACAGTTTTGAGATAAACATTGAGTTATCAAAGTTACCAAAAATTAATGCGTTAAGCAGTTTCTTTGTGAAACACTGATTAAAGTGTTTGTAAAAGTTTCAAAACAATGTTATAGTGAAACAATTAAATTGAATAATCATTTACTTATTATAAGTTTGGTAAGGGAAAGTTTGCCTACGTTTAGAAATATTTTGTTTAATGGAATTTATGTAGAGAAGGGTAAATTACTGAACTATGGTAAATTAAATATGTACTTTCTGCATGAACAATCTTCAGTAAAACTTTTACTCAAAATAGAAAAATTTAATTATAAAATAAATAATATTACACATAATGTGATGTATAAAAAATTTATCACTAAATGTTTTTTATTTATCTAAATAATCATTCACATTGCATCATATAAAAAGACGTGGTTTTCGACATTTAATACTTCAAAAACTACATTGTTCAAGAATATTTTACGAAAAGAAATAAATTTTAAATTTTTCCCAATGTCAAATATTTACATATTTTTATACATGTTAGTATATTTTCGTTATTAAAGCTCAGTTTCGAGAGTTATTTTATATGTTTATTATTTTTACATGGTTTTATTTAGTTTTAAATGCTTCTTGTATGTATTTGCTGTTCAAATATAGAGAATTTACTTTTTGCCTCCTTTTAATTGGGTTAAAATTTTGCATGTACATACAACTACGTAACAGTACATTATCAAGTAGAAACGAACGTATGGGGTGTCTGGCGCACGCAATTCAATTTATTTTACATGCTTAGGCAGTGATGGATTTAGGAGAACCTTAGGAGCTGGCCCTGCATTCCTGTTCGAATTTTATCCAATAATGCTTACTTTTTACATATATTAACGCCATCTGTTGAATTGAAGATTTTATTGTAATTAGAAATAAAATCGTGTTTTTTAAAAGTTTTAATTGATGTCTTACGTTCTACGAAATGTTTTGCATTGTTTAATAGTGCCATCTCAAATACTGTAAAATGACTTTTTCGATCACGTAGAAAATTCGCCATTGATAGCGCAGGCAATCATTTAATAAAGCCACTGGATAGAATGACATTTAATTTGGTCTCACTATATTTGATCTCCAGGTTATTAACTGTGCTAATATTCCATATTATCGGGATTTCAAGCCGATTTTTAATAAAATCTTTTATGGATTGAAATATGTTTGAAGTAAATGCAAAATAAGTGAAATAAAATTGTTTCCTAAAAAAAGATCACGCAGTTTGTTTTTGATGGTACACGTAAAAATAAAGGATTACTATCCTTAATAATGAATAGCCGAATAATAATGCTAAGGTAAACTCACAGTACAGGTTTGCACCGTGTTGCTGTGGTAACGGATAAGTCGTTGCCCATTTTTTTTTTTTTAATTATTATTCTATTTATTTTTTCTGTCGTAAGAAACTTAGATAAAAAAAAAAATAAAATAAAATAAATGAGTAAAGTAAAGTAAAATTAGTCCATTTAGCAAAATGCTCATAAGCATACATTGTACACATTCATTCAAGGAAGAATTTGTAAAAAAATAAATAAATAAATAAATAAATAAAATAAAATAAAATAAAATAAATGATAAGAAATTTTAAATGTACGATATTTTTAACAGATAGCGTTACTGAATTAAAATTTGATAGTAGAGTTGCAACGTGCATTGTATGTTTATTTAAACATGCTGACCGGCATGTTTACATAAACGTGCTCTGCACGTTGCTCCTCCACTAACTACTCTTCTCTTCATGTAATATTAGCACCAGATTTTTCACAGAATCTGGACAAATTTCTTAATCAGATTAGATACTCAATAAACTAGTCACTTTGAAAAGAAATATCATTAGAAAAATTTTGATAGTTCCTATATTTTCCTAGACCAAAACTTTTTCAGAGCAGTTGACGCACATTGATAGTTCTTATAAAATTGCTTTAATAACAGAATCTGTAAATGAATTGACACAGTAATAACGAGATTTACAACTAAAGATTTTAACTAACATTGAATAGCTAACAAGTTTTTATTTATTTATTTTTTTTTTTTTTATCTTACTAATTGTTATTTGTCATACATAAAAAATAACATTAGGGTACATTAAAAAAAAAAAAAAAAAATGTGAGATGCAAGCTACTAAAATGTTGAGTGCACTTAGCAAAAAAATATACCGCCTATATTTAGAATGAATAAGTGGCCATTTTCTAAATCCCTTAACTAGAATTATAGATTTCCGAGCTATGCGCATAAGTCACGCCAATAAACTGAATAGACGAAATGATCGAGAATTTCTAGTTTACAAATTTTTAGATGGTGAAACAATATTCTGAATCATTTATATTGCGAGAAATTCTCTCTTGATTTTCTAGAATTGTGTAATAAACCAAGATTATAGTTACTGAAACCCGCCTTTTGTTGTCTCATTTATTTGCAGACATTTTTAAATAACTTTGCACCCGATAATATAGGCAAACGTTCTATAATTCTAATAGGGGATTCTAGAACTCGCTTTCCAAGGGGACTAGAATTTAAGGATGACATGGAACTATTTTTTCTAGAGCCACAATTCAGGTTCTAGATGTCAGTTACAGAATTTTTTCTAAGTATGGGAGAAGAATGATAGAACTGAAACAATTCCAATAAATCCTCTTGCTAAGAAAGTAAATAAATTAAAACGAATGTGCACATAAGATCAATTTGTTTTAAGATTAGGAAAAAAACTTGCTTTGATGTAAAAAAAAAATTTAGAAATAATAAGAGAAGTAAGGATTGATACAAATAGAAAGTTGAGGATTCCGATCTGCAGACCCACTAGTAATGCATAAAATGAGTGATTTATTTTTATAAGAAAAGAGATTTCAAAATCTTTTAAGAGGTAAAACCCAATGAACTTATTTATATTGAGAAAGGTAACGAAATTTGTTTTTCAGATTAACATGCATAAAATAAGTCATTTGTATTCGTAAGTTAACATGTTTAGAAAATGTTTTTAAATGAAGTAAAATTAAAGGAAGTTATTCATTTTGAAAAAGAGTCACCAAAAGATAAATCTGATCATTACAACAAGATATGTACGACATTTTATACTTTCATGATTACTGTTATTTATAGGTAAATAATTTTATCAGTTACTTTCGAATGGATATCGAGATGCCAAGTATATTGTTTCCATAAAAACATCTAAAAATTTAAAATTAGATTATCTGATCAATAGTATTTTAGTCACTTCTTAGCCTATGTCTAACTCAAAACGCCAGATTCATTTTATACTCCTATTTACATATTAAAAAAATATTTTACAGTCTTTTAATCTTATCATTTATGATTTAAATATGCCTGAATTTTACACAATTATATACTGGGTGTCCCATAAATCTGTAGTCTTTTTAAAAATTCATAAAAGTTGAAGGAATTAGTAGAATTTTTGCGGTTTGGGCGAAAAAAATACTCTCGTGAAGAGGGATTTTTCTTGGTATGGAAAAAAATAATGTTAAATTTCTCGTTGATAGAGGACGTTGCTAGGACGCGTAGCGAAAAATATGCATATCAGAGTCCTATAAATTGTACGGGTTCACGATTACCACAATTTATTTCTTATATTATATCCTATTAGTGAATACATGAATTTTGCGTTTAGAACAGTTACTGTCTTATTTTGCCTCCTACTTGTGCATGAAGTTTTAATTGTGATCCTGACTTGGTGGATAAATCGTTATTGGTGAAGATGTTTTCGCTCAGCTATGAACCACCAACTGAAGCTGCAGTTAGAAGTGTTATAATGCGTTCGAAAAGTGTAATTTGTAAAGATGGTGAAGACACATAATTGAATTTTTACAGGCCTCTAAACATTTCCAGGCAAGTAAATATAGATTTCCATGGGATTTTGTGATTTGCTCACTTGCAGCTTCCTTTATTGACAGAAATTTTAATTTCGATTTTTACTTTACAGAAAAAAAAAAAGAAAAAGAGAGCACCGCTTTTAGTTCTACCAATTATTTAATTTTTTTTTTTTTTTAATTAATTTTTAAAATGTCTACAGGCTTATGAGTTACCCGGTACATTATATCAAATGTCTGATAAAATAGTTTTAAACACTTATTATAGTTTTATCATTATTGTTATTAATATTTCCGTCTATAACAAAACATTCATAATTATTATGATATTAGTATAAATAGAATATTTAAAAATTATTTAACAATATTCGTTTTATTACTTAATAAATTTCGTTTTAATATGTTGTTGAAATACCTGAATTTTTACAAATCTGTAAAATACAATACGTTATATCTAAAAAAATAAACTTTATACATTATTAAATGCAATTGAAATTACTTTATCGTCTAATAGTTGAAACAACATAAAAAATAAGAATTAAAATAAGAAATTTTTAAACTATTTTAATTTTGCTAAACTATTATAAGAGAAGCGTAAATTATAATTGTCTGTAAACAGATAATAATTAGAATTCTTTTAAAGCGTCCTGTTTCAAAATTCATGAATTTGCATATAAAATACAAAACATTCTTAAGTAAACTTCGATATAATTACCATATTAAGTATTTATAAACTACCATATTTTTCTGACACTTTACTGTTTGTGAAAAATGTTTGTGTTGAAATTAATTCCAGACTCATTGGAATTAAAAATATAGTTTAGAGAATAGATGCTTGTTGATAATTTGTTTTTAATGATTCCATTTAGAACCCATAACTTGTGATAGAAAATGTGTTTTATATTTGCATATCATATAAAAACATCATTAACTAAAATAAAATTACTTTTTTTTTTTTTTTTTTTTTTTTTTTTTTTAAGAATGTTTACTTTTCATGAGAGTGCATTTTGACTTCGTTCAAAAATAATTATATTAACTCTTTATTAAAACCAGTAAAAACTAGAAAGTTAGAAACGCCAAAGAGAAAAATGTTTGGTAAGCAGACAGTTGTTTCGGCAGCCTTTCGCGTATCGTCTTCAGTGCATACAGAAATCAGAGGTAAGTGCTCATATATATAGAAAAGGGACCGAGTTATGTTCAACCAATAGAATTACATGGAAGGTGGGGGGGAGTGATCAATGGGAATTTTAGAAACACTAGCAGTGAAAACTGTAGAAAAATTAAGAAAATGTGGACCGAATGTAAAATTTCCAACAATCAGAGAAATAGGGTACAACGAATTCATAATTAATAATATTTAAAAAATATATATAAATATAACATCTTCAAAGAAATCCAGTTCATAAATTTATTTAGGCCTATTTTAGCTGAATCAAATTTAAAATTATGATTTTCTTCCCAGCAATGCCTTCCACGTAATTCTATAGGCTGAACAGAATTCGGTCCCTTTTCTCTATGTATATAAGCACTTCTCTCTCTGTGTGCGTTTTTTTTTTTCGCTGGAGACGATAAGCTAAATGCTACCGAAATAGCTGTCTGTTTCATATTTTTTTTTCTCTTTGGCGTTTCTGACGATGTAGTTTTGATTGGTTTTAATAATCCAGCGCCAAGTCTTCTTTTAATATATTAACCCTTTGCTGGTAAAATTTAATTCCATAACTTGTATAACTCTGCCGGTCTTATTTCATTCCTCTGCTCTGTGTTGCCAAATTTAGGGACTTTTTATTCTTTTTCCACCAGTAAAGTTTAACTATAACGGTTGCCTAATTACTTCGGACTTTATTCGTCCACTATTTATATCAAATATCACTCCTCAAAAATGTTGGTGATGATTGAATAAAAGTGTCTATAATTTGGCAACACTGTTCAGAGCATTTAGACAGTTACGGCCAACAAAGATTTAATAAATAAATAAATAAAATATATTTTACTTCATTTAAAAAAAAAAATTTTCTTTGTTTGTAATAATATGAAAACATGACACAATCATGTGAAATATTTTCATACTTGTGCAACTTGTTGTTACATAAAAGTATTTTTATAGAATTAAAATAAAATAAAGAATAATTATAAGATTAAAAAAAAAAAAAAAAAAAAAAAAACTTTTTATGTACCAAGTTTTTAAATTTTCTGATGAATCATTAATGAAATACTCGAGGATAAAAAATAATATATAAGCAATATTTAAGCACGCAGAATCAGTTCAGTAAACTAATAATAATAATGAAAAAAAAGGTTGGTTTTAAAAATAAAATATTACCCCTTTTAGAACAACTTAGCATCATACATTAGCACTTATCAATTTATGTAATTTTTTTAAAGTGATAACATGACGTTAGATTTTTTTTAGATGCGTCATTTAACTTTTTATGATTTTTTAACGTTGACGTTTAATTAAATGTATTTATTTTATGTCGAAAGAAAATGAGCTCGTAATTTTTTTCCGCAACAATTAAATTATTTTTATTACTATTAGGATGTTATTAATTAAAACAAAACTATTCGAAATATCGAAAATTTGACTTCGAAATATTGTGTTGCTACCGGGTTCTGAGCTACTGTGAAAGGTTCAAATGTCTAGCTAGTAGGGAAGTTAGTTAAAAATAGATTGCAAGATTTGTACCGAACAAACAAACACACAAACAAACAAACAAGAATAGAAGTTAATAAAAACATGATAATAACATGAATTACTACCTGAATTAGAAATTTCTTTATTTTTAGAATTTATCTTATCAGAAAAATAAAATAAAAATTGTGATGGCATGTCTCCGGGACACCCTTTGCCGTGACTCCAAGACTATCTTCCACTGCCCACTGCGTAGCTATAGCGGGAATTTAAACTCACTCAAGCTCATCCTCTTAGACTTTTGAAACTATGACATAAATTTTAAGACAATTTTTAGTTATTAAATGATAAGTTTTCGTTTAGAAAAACTTATTGTAAGCCTCATAATTTAATATATATATAATATTTCTTGTTTTCACAGAGATAGTTTGAATATTCTTTATCAATGAGTGATGCAAACTGTAGTATTTAACAATTATGAAACTATAATTCTAACGAAAGAAAAAAATATATAAATAACTTCTAGATTATACATTTTATAATAAAACGACAAGAACAAAGTGAATGTGTTTTAATATTTTATACAATGAAAGATAAAAAATATTTAAAATTTAATTAGTTTTTATTAAAAAAGAATATTTAACAGATTATCGTAAATTTATGTTGTTTAAATTAAAAATAATGATCTAGTTGCTAAGAGGAAACTTTCACTTTCAAAATGAGGATTTACAAATTGTGTAAAATAAATGAAAATACGGCAAATTTAATATTTTATCTGTTAAAATAATAAATATTTCTGTAAAACTAATACACGATATTAAATACGAATATAAGTAAAAGCAATTACTCATTAAATAATATTTTTGCTCAAAATTTATATGCATATGATTTTTAATAATCGCTTTTAAATGTAAAATCAGCATTAAAAAATTACTTTTCAAGTCATTTATTTTTTAATTTTTAGTCGGTGATAGTTAATTATATAAACGCATTATATACTCATACTTCTTAATTAGGGCTTTAATGTTATATTTTTAGCTCTCCATTATATTATAGGTATGGGGAACTTAGTTATTCGTGAAAATCTCCGAAATCAGATTTTTTTTTTTTAAACTTTTTACACGTTTTATGTTTGTGAGGAATTCTCAATTAACAAAATTGAGAAGGGGTCCGTGTGTAGGTTATGTGTTAGTTTGTCTCCTTACTCAAGAGCTGATATCTCAAGACAAATAATCGCGCAGAGTTCGGACCAATTTAAAAATAATCCTTACACTCTCAGAAATGGAAACTCAAATTTCACGAAAATTTCTTCGTTTTTGACGAAAGTGTTTCTAGAGATATGCTCCGAGCGAACATTTCGTCAAATTGAGAATATTACTTTCGTCACTTGTTTGAGCATACGAATTTCGTCAAAAGTAAAGATACATTTTTTCATCCTAGTTTCATGATACAGAATAAAGTACATATTATGGAATTATAAAATTACCTGCAAGTTCGTTGCTTTAGACATGAAATCCTAATTATGTTTATTGAAAATATAAATAAAACAGAGCAAACAAATAAAAGTAATTTGGACATTTATTTGACAGCTTTGATACCTAAAGTTACAATGACTTATGTTTCAATTCATCCATTTTTTAACAGAAATTCATAGAAACAAGCGCACACAATATTTTGTAGACACAGGACATCACAAACATCCATACCGGCATCGGGATTCGAAACGGAGACGTGGAAATCCAGAAGGCAGCGCCCTTCCGACCAAACCACCAAGCCGGCAAATAAAAGTCCTTGTTACACAAAGTCGAAACAGCACTAGGAAAAAACCAATATGGCGGTAATGAAAGCTAGCACATGCTAGTTAGTGAGTAAACTGTTTCGTCAAATATTTGAGAGTTCACGTTTCCTCAAAAATCACGTGATCGCTTGACGAAATGGTTGTCAGAAACAACGAAATCAAGCCCGAGTATGTCTGAATCGTCAAAATTGAGTATATTATTTCTGAGAGTGTATTACACCAGCAAGGACTCTATTTATTCTCAACATTCTAATGAACAAATGTCGTAAAATGTACGAAATTTAAAATTGTATTAACACGGTAAATTAGGGAAATTTTAGCATATATGGAAATTAGAAGGAATACAGTCGGCAGCAAAAGTATCCGAGCCCTAGCAAGAATTCCTATATATACATTTATATATATATATATATATATATATATATATATATATATATATATAAATTATATATATTGTAATAAAATTTAACCTTAAAATTTAGCAATTAATAGATACAAAACAATACCAACACAAACAAAAATATAACTGATTTTAACTTATAGGTTATACTGACACAAAAATGGTGCGATACAGATTTAGAACCAATAAGATACAAAAACAATTTAAATTACTTATGCCGACAGGAATGATAATAATAATAAAAAATGACCATTAAACTTAATGACAGAGAAAATAAAAGGATAATTATTTTTAAAAAATGCTTAAAATTAGAAGTATAAACAGGTCAGGAGGCATTTACTTCATAAAGCTGTGAAAGCTGCATCGATTTCGTAAAACAATATAGCTAATCATAGCAATTTATATTGTTCCAGCTCCGATCGAAGCAGCAAAATCAATTTGTACGAGAAATTAAATAAATTATTAAATCAAATCATCAAAGACATATATATATAAACACTTAATACTGTTTCGTTAAATAAATACGTGTCGAATCCGGTTCTTAGACTGACTAAGGACATGATTCGACAAGGATTTATTTATCAAAACTATATTAACTGTACTTTTTCTATATAGGAATGTTTGCTAGGTCATTTTGCTAGGCTATACTTTTGCTGCCGACTGTACTTTTAATGTAAAGATATTAGGTCAGCTTTATAATATCAGTTTTAATGCTTGCACTGACATAATAAACTATTAGAATTCAACTTTCAAAATTTCGTAAGTTAATTTAAATTTACGAATTTCTTAATGTGGCAGAACAAGGTAAATTTTTGCATTTACGACCATTTTGAGATATATTTGCATCATAAAGATGTCAGACCGCTTTTAAAATATGATTTCTGATACTGTCAGGGATATCATTGACTTTTAATTTTCTAATTTAAATTTCTCGTAAGTTATTTGAAATTTACGATTCTTTCTATGCAACAGATTTGGATAAATTTTTGCATAAAAGCCTATTTTTATCGTAAATTTGTCAGACAATTTTTAAAATATCATCTATGTTACTGACTAGAACATCATTAACTGCAAATGATCTAATTTTAAATTTTCGTAAGATATTCAGAATTTAAGGTTAACTGAACAGAGCATAAAATATTAAAAATAGCATAACTCAACTACGCATAAAATAGCATAAAATATTTTATATAAATTGACATTATGGAGATCGTTAAATTAGAAATAGTTTGGAATTGCATGATAATTAAACTACAAAACTGGTCTGGATAAAATAAATTAACATTTTAGGATAAGGTAAATGCATCGAACTAATGGGTGGGTAGTCTATAAGGAGGGGGCATTTCCGTCTGTCACCATGTTGAGTGGTCGGTGAAATTAATTTCTCTTAACATCAATATGTAGACTTGCTAACTATGCTAGTTTATCCGTATTGGTATTAAGCCCCGCCTTTTTTTTTTCACGCCAGAATAGTTGTAGAGCAATAAGTATTCTTATTTAATCATGAGAACCTATTACTGAATATTACTCTACAAATATTCTGGTGTGAAAAAAGGGCGGGGCCTAATACCATTACGGATAAACTAGCATAGTTAGCAGGTCTATCAATATGGTATATCCTGGAACAGAAATATATGAAAAGATATAGGTGACAGGGAACTGAGTAGAGTTCACCTATGCCAACTAGTTTAATATTAAAAGGCTTACACTCAACATTTTATATTTATTTAACTGTCTATAAATTTCCTAAACTGTTTCAATTTTGAGTTTAATTAAAGTTTAAATTTAAAAGCTGTTTTTAAAAATGAATTTTTATAAACTTTTTTTCGAAGAGTTTGTGTTACATATAATAGCAAAACTATAATTATTTTACACATAGTATTATTAAAAGACCTTTTTGTAAATGTTACGAAAATAATAATAATAATAATAATAATAATAATAATAATAACTTCTATAATTTCTCTTCTTATTAAATCACATACAGTAAATGAAACATATTATTTTATATTTTCTGATGAATGAAAATTGAACAATAATTATTTAAAAAATTCGTTTAAATAAAATAAAATTTATATCATTTTAAAAGACATATTGTTTTGTTTTGTTTTCCAAATAATTATTATATATTTAAAAACAATGATAACGATGAATTATTCAAATACTAAAAATATATTAATAACAATAGGAAACAGAACCACCCTTAAATGAATAATTAAATAAGTAATAAAATAATCTGCTGTGGTGCCTACATGATTTTTTCCTTAACTTTTTTCCCTTTAATTTTTCCCTTTAAAAACACAAAGTCAAAGTACAGGCTAATGGTAAAATAACGAGTACTATATTTGAACGAATTTTAAAAACAGTTGAATAAATGATTCTTACCCTCATAGCACACTTACCCATAGTACGTCCTGAGATTGGCCATTGGATGTACTTTCATCCATAGGATATCCTGAGGATGTCTTGTGGATGAGATGTGCTGTAAGGGTAATAGACAGTGTTTGTTTACTTATAGGGTATTTCTGTATGAGATGCCTATCATCCCCTTAACGGCCTTCTTCACTTACCATCGCCTGAAGCCCGAACCAATGTTATTCTATGGGGAAATTTTCTTTACAAATAACTTATTAACTAATACATATTTTTAAATTCTGTTTTCCTTTTCAGAAAATTCCCAACTGTTAATTTGACGGACCTTTTTTGAAAATGTATTTTTTTAATTATTAATATTTTATTTTGAAATTGCAAAATGAAAATATTTCACATATTGAAAATTCGTGTCTTATAGCTTCAAAATAAAATATAAAAATTTAAGAAATAATTTCTTAAAAAAGGTCCGCCAATTTAACAGCTGGGAATTTTCAGAATGTGAAAACAGAATTTAAAAATATGTATTAGTTAATAAGTTATTTGTAAAGAAAATTTCCCATAGAATAATATTAGCTTCGGCTTCCGGCAGCGGTGAGTGAGGAGAGCCTTTAACCTTCGGAATTTAATACTCATAAAGTAAAAAATGGGCAAAACAACAATAAAATCTGTTTCCTTTGCCCAGACGTTTTCTCAACATATATGTTTCCGTAAATTTTTTGCTGTAAGCTAAGAAGTATCATTTTTCAATACAGATCTGAATACATCTCTCTTGACATTGTAGATGTGTTTCTCGATGCTCGGTCTTCAATTTTGCTGTGTTTGAAACCGGACAAATAAATATAGCCTGTATCAGATAATACAGCAGTCAGAAATCACAACTTCTAATATTAGGTGATTGTAAGTTGGTGATTCTGATACGCTAGCATGACGGGAATTCTGAAGATGGGAAATTTTGTATGTATGTGAATGAGAGATGTTTCATGATATTTTACCCTCAAAGATCGCTAACGATCGATAATTTTTTCGTATGCTGCACGTTTTCTCACAGTCTTCGTCTCTTTACTATGTTACAGTTTCAATTCAAACATTTTAGATATTGAAACTTCTTTATAGATAAATTTTATGGTGATAAATTTAGTATAGTACTAGGTTTATTAAATAAAAATAATGAATGAAAAACTAAAAGGGCGCACATGTGTAATTAGTCTATTATTGTTACTATTATTATCAATATTAGTTAAGATTTTTAGATACATTTTCGTTTATTAGCCATATGTCGCGTAATTATTAAAAATCAAAATATATAAAGTTTTCTGCACAGTTTTTCCTGTCATATTACTATATTCAATTTAATTCTAAAATATTACTTCACTCAAAATATATTACACATATATTTTATTCTTTTTAGATATTTTATTTCGTTCCCGAATTCGTCTTAAACAAATTCGTAAGTATATAAAAAAATAATAAAAACCAATATTATTTGTCGCAATCTACTTTTTTTTTTCCCCACAGAAATTTCTTTGTCCTTTAGAACATTCGTAATAAAACTCAGAGAAAATGTCATCTTCATCTAAGAAAAACTTTATTTGGAACAACACAAAGCAATATTCGGCTTCTCTATCGATGTTTATGCAGTCTATGGCACCTTTAAATTGCACGTATATTCTTATTTAGTGCGTTATAAAAGAGATTTGCTTTCATCAGGTGAAACATCTAAGTTCTTTGCTATAAAGATACCCCATGCTTTAATGCCGAAACTGCAGATTCACTCATAAAATATTCGATATCCTATATACGTTGTCTGGATGTTATGGGAGTTTCTCGGTCTCTAGAGGGTCGTACCTCCGGGGTAGTTGCCTCATATAATCCTGAGTTTTTGTCTATTTGTTACTACAAAGGATTTCTTAAAAGAACATATAGTGAAGTCGTGCTTAGCGACAAAGTTTATAAGATAAGTTTTGGGAGTATCCCGGAATTCGTCGCAGTAGAATAATAGAATTTTTTGACTGAATTAAATAAAGACGAATGAAAAGGTTTAGTTGAAGAATTGTTATTTAAATAGTTTAAAATATATATATATATAATTAAAACAAATAAAATAAATAAATATAGCTTTACTTTCTTAAAATATATAAATTAGTTAAATAAATTAAACAAATGTAACGTTTTTGCAAACTTGTAATTTTTTAAAACCTTTTAATAAAATATTTAATAGCATATAGTATGCGCGATTTTTTTTTTTTTTTTAAGTAAGGATTTTACCTTTAAGTAAAATCCATTTTATATACATTGGTTGTATTATATTTAATACACTGAGGTATTTTATATTCGTATTTCATAAAATATTCCTTTTAATTGAACTTCTTCATTAATTGGTAATAAAATTTTCATCGCTTTATAACTGTAATTATATATGTATATACACGCTTATAATTATTATTTTTCAGTTATTATTTTTACTTTCCGAACACTATAGTGAGAAAAATATTGTAATCATGTCAAAAATCCGAATTTGAGATTTTGTTGTTTCTATACGTTTCAAGATCCCCTGAGTCCGTTTTCACTATTTTTACGATGATGTATGTATGCATGTGTGTATGTATGTGTGTATGTATGTATGTGTGTGTGTGTATGTGTGTGAGTGAACACGCTAGCGTCTAAACGCTTTGCTCGAATGAGCTGTAAGTTGGTACGCATGTTGCAAGTCACCGTAGCACGAACCCTATTGATTTTGATGAATCTAGTACTTATAGATTTTTTACGGGGGCACAAAGAAAAATTCTTTATCATTATGGCCTATGGGGTCAAATTTTTAAAAGTGCGATAGCGTCTAAACGCCTTATTAATCTGAGCAAAAAAAAAAAAATTACACATGTTATAGGTCACAGTTGCACCAACTGTATAGGTTTTGGTGAATTTAGCACTTGCAGTTTTTACAGGGACACAAAGAAAAATTCTTTATCATTATGGCCTATGGGACCAAATTTTTAAAAGTGCGATAGCATCTAATCGCTTTATTTAATTGAGCTGAAAATTTATATGAATATTATAAATAACTGTTGCACTAACTATAAGCATTTTGGTGAATGTAGCATTTATAGGTTTTTACAAGGACACAACGAAACATTCTTTATCATTATGATCTATGGGCTCAAAGTTCAGTAGCGTTCAATAAAACATCGTGTAGTATATGGCGAAAAATACTCAAACACTCTGTTATGGTTTTCTCTATTTTGTTTGTTCAATGTTCGGAAAGTCGAGTAGAGTCACTTCAGACTTTTTTTCTAGAAGAATATATATGTATATATATATATATATATATATACATATATATATAGCGTTATTTTAAATATAAAATAAAGTAAAAAAAGTAAAATATGTTTCGATAAAATAATAATAAAGTAATAATAAGTTACCCTTAGATAGTATCGACTGAAAATACTTCATACAGTAGCTGCGCACCCCACAGATCAAGAGGTGTTGATATTCTGACAAAGTTACTTTAATAAATTCTGAAACTTTAAATGTATTTTTCTCCATATTATTTGGCTACTGGTTTATATTGTTTTTATTATCATAGTATACTATAATTCATATAGTATAATTCATATATATATATATATATATTCATATATATGTCACTATAATTCATATATATGTAACATAGTATGCATAATCTCTCCTTGTAAAAAATAAAAAAAATAAATAAAAGTGGTATTTTAAAGCACATACTTATTATTTTTTAATGTGAGGAAAATATAATAATAATAAAAAAAAAGTTTATGAGATTTTAATGTATATCTACGTTTTGAGATTTCCTGAATTCATTATTGTCATTCTCACGGTGATAGATATGCGATTGTATGTGTGCATGTGTGCAACTCTACTGGATAGCTTCAAAACGCTTTAGTCGATTGAGTTAAAAATTCCTGATGGATTTATAAATCCTTGTCGCATGAATTATATAAATATTCATGAACAAGAACCTTGTAATTCTTTCACAGGGGCATATAAAATATATATATATTCGTTACGGTGTATTGGTTAAAATATTTTAAAGTACTATAATATCTAACCTTAACATTCGATTAATTTAAAATTATGTAGGCTTGTTATAGACCACGTCGCAAGAATCATATAAATTTTTATAAGTGTAGAACATATTGTTTATGTATTGGGCTACAAAGTACATTTATTATAAATTGTGATATATGATCTCAAATATTTTGAAGTTCGTGTTAATAATATTAATTTTTTTTTTTAAACAGAACAAACCTGATATCTATTACATACTTTGCTAAAATATGTTTATTAGATAAAATATTGTCCTTATTACTGATGGACGCATAAAATAATTATCATGCATTATACAATATGAATAATTTTCGAATTTGCATCACATTATTTAAAAACAATAAAACTATTATAGAACTTGGAAATTTGTTACAGTATGGTTAATACTGGAAATTACGGGCTAGTCAATTATAGTTTATTAATAGGGACAGATTAATAGCAGAAAATATAAATGTGGGTAAAATATTTAAAAATACTATTTTAAATTTTTAATTTGTTTGTTCACTGAAATATTCAGTGTTTTATTATTATTATTATTTTAATGCGCGGCAAATTCTACATATTCGTGTAACTAGAATTCCATAGCTTTAATGCTTTATTCCTGATTTAAATTTCTCAACTTAAATAAATATCTTCAAAAAATGCAATACTTCATTAAATGTAGAACCGAGAATTTATTATTCTTAAGACTGACTCTATATTGTAATTTTTTTTTATTCCTGGAAGAAGGTTTGTAGTACACTTTAACCAAAATTTTGTCCTTTAACTATATATATATTTAACACATAGAACTAATGAATGCCTGTTTTAAACTTTAAACAATTATTTCTACAGATATCGGCTTTGAAGACGATTTATTACTTGAAATTGAAAAGGAAAAGATCTTTGGAAATTTTATCTTTGTCGAAATAAATAACACTTATACATGTAAATGAAACTTGTCATACATGTATATATACATATCGTCAATGTAATTGAACATTTCTATATGAATAATATTTTCATGTCGAAAAATTGCACTATCTGATTAAATATGCAAATGCAAGTTTGCTATTTTAAGGATTAATCCTATTATACTAAAAATTCTCTTTATTCTGTAAGATGAATTATTCTAAACTTTAAAAAAAAACTATTTTTATTATTATTATTATTTTTTTTTTACTTTCTCTTATCCATAGGGTCGAGAAAGTATTGTTTTAGGGTCAAATTTTCGAACGTGAGTTTTTGTTATATTTACATGTTCTGATGTCATCTGAATACGAAAATCATGTTTTTAAAGAATGGTCTGTGTGTCTGTGTGTCTGTTATCAACATATCTCAAGAAAAAATAGTATCAGAAATTCCAAACTCGGTATTCTAAATGTGTATCACATAGGGATGCTACAATATGATTTTCGTTGAGATGAAGCAAATGGTTCGTGTACAGGGACACTCAAAAGTATTAAAATACATTACGTTTGTGGGGGGAATTGCAGGTAAGTAGAGTTTAAACTCTATAGACTGCACTAAACCAAATGAAACGAATATATATTTTTTGTAATAGAGATAGTCAACTTGAAATAAATTTGTGTATGTAGGGGCCTCGCCTCTCCCCCTGGGGGGGGGAGTCCCCTCTCGAGGGGAGTAAATTTTCATGATGGGTATCTTTCAAAAGAGCTTGCCAATACCTTTAAAACGAATGGTTGAAACATCTATCTGCGATAATTTCAAATAAAGTTATCGACTTTTTTCATTTTTATCATTTTTTTTAAATGTAATATTGAGTATAAATTCAACTTTTTTCTATATATATTTAGTGTTATACTACTTCTCTAATATGGAAATCGTCTGCATTATCATAAAAGATAATTTTTTAAAATAATAATTTTAATAAATTATTTTTTAAAAACAGAATTATTTTTTAATAACCGAAATAAATTCTATATAAATGTGGGTGCATTAATGAAACGGGGGGTTGAGGGGGGCGGTAGACCCCCTCACACAGAACTAATTATCCTATAAAACTCTTCCGAAGTCTAATTTTAATTGTTTAACACAGGTTTAAGTAACAGTACTCGTTATCTTACCTCTTAATCGGCAACCTGTATTTATAGTATTAAATTTCAGGGTAAGGGAAAGTCGTGTGAGTGACACATCAGATTATTTTTTTTATTGTAGTTATTTAACACATATAACTAATTAATGACTCTTTTATACTTTAAAATTAATATCTCTAGAGACATCGACTTGAAAGACCATTTATTTCTGTGAGAACGAAAAAAAAAAAAGTTTATAGTAACTTTTTGTCTTTTTAAATCGAAGATATACATTTTAGTTTAATTTCGCACGAGTGATTTTGCTTTAAATTTCAGTCACTGGGTAGAAATCTATTCGCTTGGCAGTCTCCATCGACAAGAATGTAACTAAGTAAAAGAATTTGCCCAACCTCGTTCTATAGATTTTCGATTAAATAGAGTTTAAAATAAAGAAAGCCGTCAGAATTTTAATGCTAAGTAGCTTTCAATTTTACGTTATTTTAAGTACTTTATCTATATATAGTTTGATATATTATTAAAAAAAAGTTATAAAGTATGATATGATTAATAAATAAATTATATAATAATAAAAAAAAGGTTCAAATTTTTCCTCCCTCAGTAATGCTATATTACATGTATAAATTAGAATATAGTTTACTTAGAGAAAAAAAGAAATATTTTTGAATAAATTAATGACGTTATTTTTTTTTAATATTTTTATAAATGTATTCTGTGTATTTTTAGTTTCTTATTATCACCATTAAAAAAATGTGCATTTGGATTAAAATAAAATGACAATTTTTAACATTAAGATAAAATTTTAAAACTAACTTTTTATTCAAATTCTGATAAAAATGTTATGTGAAAAACCAATTAATATTTCAAAATTATATATTTTAAAGAATTTAGACTGAATTTTTTATGAAAAGCCATTTAATAGCGCCATTATGAAATTTATTTTAGTCTGTTAATCAAATGAAATTATCAGTTGCCTGAATTATTTCTTTTCATTTTTTTTTATTTTAAACAAACAAACAACATTCAATTTCCATTTATTGTAGTTAATTTTTCTCTATTTAATTGTTTGTTGTATGCTTAATATTTCAAATATTCTAAGATTCTAAGACGGATTGTGGCCGCTCATTTTATGCAGCGGTTTTGAGCGATTTTAACCTTTAGAGAGGGCTCCAAAGCCACTGTTGAGATTCAAAAGAGCCCGTCTCCAAAGGTTAAGTCTCCCCTGTTGTTTATTGCATAAACAAACAAACAAACAAACAAAAATACAATGGTCGCCAGAGCAGAGCTCTCACGCGACAAAGGGCGACAAATTTACATGAAAGTGACGAGAACCGGAGTCGACTGGTAGTCTATTTACAAAGTTCACACAGTCTTTATACCAAGCCCAAAAACAATCTATGAACAATGTTCGTTAATAGTAACATTATGTTTGAAGATTGCTTCCCGAGAGCACTTCCGTGGAATTCTGTAGCATCAGACATGACCAATATTCGCCATGTAGGAGAGGAGGGGATAAACGTTATTTTTATTATTACGCTATTATTTTTAAAATTATTTGGAAATATTTACATGTATATATATATATATATATATATATATATATATATATATATATATAAGAATTTTTTAAAAGCGAATATGAGTACGATATAAAATGATATAAAATTAAGATTATTATAATATAACGTAAAACAGAGAAAGCTAGCGCTAAAAGCTGATTAGCTAAACAATGTTTTTATTAAATAAGAAACTTTTAAAACAAGTATTTATTGAAATAAAAATAAAAATTTGCAGATTAGAAAAACTAACAGGGGGTTTATATTTGGGGGTTATATTTCATTTCATTTGTTAAATTATTCCTATATTCAAGTTTTACATTTCCTTTTGCAGCAATTTTGCGCATTGGTTTGTAAATCTCCTATTGGTTTTTCTAATCTGCAAATTTTTATTTTTATTTCATATATATAAATACTTGTTTTAAAAGTTTCTTATATATATATATATATACAGGGCTCGTGAAATACGGTGTCCTGGTCGTCATTAGCGATCAATATATTTTTACTGGTGACTATGTTTTCAACTTTACCAAAATTCTTTTTTTTTTAAATATTTTGGTGAAAATGTTGGTCCCAGAATCGGCTTCTATTCCCTCTCGATGTAGTCTAAATTTCGCCATTTTGATACCCGTTTCTTTCAGTAAGTTTTGAGACACTGTGTAGAAAAATATACACCATTATACTTACACCAATTTTTTTCATGCATGTTTCACAACTCAGCGTTAAATGAGTGCACCGTTTTAGGAAATTGGTTTACACTGCTTCTGCCTACGCATGCTTAGCAACCTGGTGTTGAATCATTGGTCAGTATAATGAAGCATGAATGCCGATGTTGTATGTGTTTGTGAAAATAATAATTCCGGTTTCATGATGTCAAATTTTAGCAGATTCTCCTTGAGTACCATTCTAACCAAAAATGTGTTAGGGATTATCTGTAAATCTAAAAAAATAAAATTAAGATCGTACAAATTAGACAAAATTTTTTTGTTTCACACCGGATATTCTTCAAGAAAAAAAAATATATAAAAGTAAATGATAAAATAAATGTTATCAACTTTACATCCCCTTGGCTATCTGTGATTTCAGTATTTTATATGCATATATAATTAAGTAATTAATTAGATAATGTATTTTAAGTACAGTCGGTAACAATTTCTCCGAAGACTAGCAAAAATTCCTATGTAAAAAAAGTACACTTAATACAGTTTTTTTAAATAAATCCTTGTCGAATCCTCTTTTTAGACTGACTAAGAACAGGATTCGACAAGGATTTATTTAACGAAACTGTATTAAGTGTACTTTTTTTTACATAGGAATTTTTGCTAGTGTTCGGAGACTTTTGTTACCGACTGTATATTTAAACATGTTGCACTTAAGATTGGTTAGAAAAATGGGCGATATCTTTCAATTAAAAAGGCTATATCTTGGCTATACTGATCACCAATAAAACTTAAATTTTCTTTTATTTCCAAATTCTTATGTACTTTCTGTCATTCACTAAGATATGTTTGTGAATCTCAACCAAATAAAAAAATGCGCCTCTATTTTAATGTAAATACAAGCTCTTTCATTTGTCTCTCCGTGCCTCTGCTGGGAAAAGCCGCATGTTATTAATCCGGTAGTCCCACGTTCGATACCCTGAAGGTCCGGAGTGTTAATTTTTTCAGACAATTAGTAGAAAAGATTGATCAATTGATGAAAGAAAATTTATCGTTGACTACACAGTATTCTAAGAATTTTTGAACAGTTTTTTTTTAAGAAGACTTTTTCTTACATCTCTTTTTAGAGGCAAAAAAAGAGTTTTTGTGGACTACAAGCGCCCTCTATTGGGCGGAATATTCACTAAAATGTCAATGAAACAATTAACAATACAGAATAAAAGTGATTAGGAAAAACACATAAACATTAACCAAATCAGTAAAATGTTAAGTTGTAATATAAAAAAATAATAATAAACTAAAATAATAATAAAAAGGTGCCTGAAACGAATAAATAAATTGCAGATATTGGCCCTTAATTAGAAAATGAAATTATAAAAATTTTAGGCAATCGTGTTGTGCTGCCATCTGTTGTGAATTTTAAGAAATAATTTCTCTTTCCTTAACACAATTCAAATTTCACCAATTTCGGTTAATAAACAAAAAAGTTACATTTTTTTTTTTTTTAACTAAATTTTATTCTAACTTCAAAAAGATTTTTATGATACTCTAAAATAAGAATTTGGGTTTTAAAAGTTTTTTTTAAATGGATTATTATACTTTATTTTGTAGGTGTTACATAATATACGAACTGAAATAATATATATATATACAACAACGAATATACTAAATCTTTTCAGGTAAATTATCGTAAGGTATCATGAAGTAAACATTAAACAGTTTTAATCGTATTTACCAGTTTTGGGTCAGTTTAACTCTTTGAAACTGTACGATTTGTTTATAGTTGTCTATGAAAATATAACTTCTTAATTAAAATATATTTATAAAAGTAATTTTTAAAGATTAATGCACCTTAAAATAATAATCACCACAACCCAAAACAACAATATATGAACTAAATTATAAATCCTTTAACTATGACGGTAATTACGAAACGATTTATCAAGTCTTTTTTAAATTGACAATTTTTATGCTCCACCAATTTTTCTATTTTAAAGAGTAAGCGCCGCCTATTTAGTAGATTTTTCCTCTCTAGTCTTCGTTTAAAGGATTCAAAATTTATCACCAGTAATCGATGAGGTAAATGCCACATGCATATATTTTTGCCAACGTAAATTAAGAGATTTAACACGAAAACGCTTAGTCACTTTTTCTTTTCCGTTTCTATATTGTTTTGTTTTACAAGAACGATGAGAGACTTGTTTTCTTTAAAAAACGAAAATTCTTGTTTACTACACAAATGTCTAAAAAATATCTTTCTTTGTTTCATTTCTTTGCGTTTAACTTTGTTCTTGTGTATAGTTTGACTCGTAAATAAAAATTTAAAATATTTTATTTATCTTTTATTTATTTATTTATTTATTTATTTATTTTTTATTTTTTTTTTAAAGATTTTCTTTGTTAATTCATAAAATCTTTATAAGAGATAGCCCCCTAAGCCTCCCCAAAAGAAATATCTATTTATGTTTTGAAAACTAATAACTGAAATGAGTTGAAAATTTGCACACCCATATTTTTCAGCATTAGGATTCATTCATTGAAAATTAATATAGGTCATAATTCATAATATGGATTTATTAATATTTTTCATAATTAAAAATATTTTCCAGAATCAAAAGTGATACTGGATTATGTTTGGGTATCTTCACTGTATCTCGTTATAATTTCAAGGGGAATTAAAAAATTTGTTCATGTTATCAGCAGTTCATGCTATCAGTAACTAATCTCCATATAACTAAACTAATCTTCATTTTTACAGGGTTTGTGGAAACATCGCATGTTAAAATTAATTCACGTTCACACAGTTCACGTTAACGAGGTTCGACTGCATACATATATATCGATCAAATTATTTTTTGTGATAATATTAATAAATGTTTAGGATATGAATTTAACAGTAGCACCTTCAAACTTTGAAAGCTTTTAACTCTATTAAAAAATAAGTAAAATATACAACCAATATAAATAGACAATAAGACTTCTTCACGACAATAAGACTTCTTCACGTCCTTTTGAAACCGGTTGTGCTGGCTTAAAATCTATGGTGCGTGAAGAAGTCTTATTGTCTATTTATCGTTTGTACACCAGTTTTGCATTTAGTTTTGATACAACCAATATATTTTTTCACATTGCCGTGACCCCAGGAATTCAAATATAAAATAAAAGAAACAGGGTATTAACACTGAAAAATAAACGTTCGTGCGCGTTTTAATATATAGACGACACCCAATTTAAAAGTTCCCTTTATTTTCTAAAAAGACTCCCAATTGCCCCATCGAATGATGCCTATTACATTTTTGTGCATCGATTTGCAAAAAAAAAAAAAAAAAAAAAAAAAGTTACGTTGAGCGTTGCTTTTTTTTTTTTTTTTTTTTTTCCGACAGTACTTTAATGTACTTCTCAATAAAGTGTTTTTCGACCACAATGTCCCAGCGCAGTTTTCTTTTTGTTCGTACCTAGAAAAAAGAAATTAGAAACCAGCTTCTATCGTAAGGACATAAAAACAGCTATACTGAACTGTGCAGCATCAAACTTATTTTTCAAATCTGTCAGGTGGCTACAATTCTGTGACACTCACTGTCATGAAATTGATGAAACATTTTCGCTCATAAAAAGATCATTAAATGATGATAACTAAGATAAATGTTTACCTAGTGCACAAAATCAGTCCGTGAATTTCGTAGGAAAACAAACACAGATTTTCGGAAATATAAGGTAAAGACACCAGTGTTCGTCAGACTTAAGGTCTTATTTTTTAAATGTTTGTTTTTTTTCGCGTAGTATTCGTGCGGAATTAATGTATCAATGTTATACTTTGGTCTATTTTATGCACTGATTCTTCTAGTTGTTGTTAGATACTTTCAAATTTTCAATACATTATGCTAATTTTTTAAAAAGTAATAATAATTAAACCTATAAAAATGCACCAATGCTCGTCACTTGAAAAATGAGTTTCACCAGTAGTCGTCAGTTGTTTGCACCAGTAGTCGTCATGTAAACAAATCATAACAATTTGCTGAATAATTTGACTTTAATTGTGCTTTTACAAAATTTCATGAAAAAAAAAAAAAAAAAAAACATCTTTGACACATACTTTGAACATAATCCATTCTTAGTTTTTAAAACACAAAATATTAAACGGTAAAATTCAAACTATTGACAAGGTTTTGCGAATAAATCAAGTAAATTCATATGCAAAATAATTTGAAAATTGCTTACTTTAAAAAAAAAGTCCTAAAAAATTCTTAAAAATATCTTTAGTTAACTTAAAGCAGAGGGTAGGTAGCAAGAGAGGGGCTAATAAACTTGTTTGAAAGCGTGTGTGTGTAGTAGTGTACTGTGTGTAGTGTAGTGGTAATAGTGGTGTAACTTTGCTCCAAATTTTCTCAGTAAGATTGATTTTTTTATTTTTTATTTATTTATTTTTTAACGTATGGGTAAGTTATGCGGACCTAACACACGCTATAAAGGGTTTTTGCGAAATCTTTCGCTTCTCCTCCTCCATCAAGTGTGGGGTGGATTCAAAAACATGTTTTAAAGAGTAATTCTGCTCCATATTATGTCAAGAAAGCAATTTTTTGATGCGTCGATTAGTAACGTGTACCCAACACACACTATAAAGGGATTTTAGGCAATTCTTTCCTGCCACATCTTGGGAGATGGGAGCAAAAATACATTTTCTTGCATGACTTCGCTCTAAATTATCTTACAAAGGTGATTTTTGATCAGTGAGTTGGTCATATGTATCCAACACCTAGTTTTGCGAAAATCTCTCGTCTCCCACCCCGCCCTTATTATATGCGGGGCAAAAAAATATGTTTTCAAAGTCAACTCTGCTCCAAATTATTTCAGGAAGGGGAATTTTTTTTATGTTCGGTGGGTTATGGGTACTCAAAACGTATTATAAGGCGATTTTGTAAAATTACCTCCCCTTTCCACAGGCGGGCTGATTAAAAACACGTTTTCAACCTCAGCTTTGCTCCAAATTACCTCACAAAGGCGATTTTTAATGTGTGTGTTGATTAAGTGTAAGCAATATGCTCTTTGATGGAATTTCGCAAAACTTTTAAATTTACTCTTGGGGATGAGGGGGGGGGGATAAAAAGTGGTTAAGATGATTCAAAAGGCAGGTGAAGCCAATCATCATATTGTTGGCCGGAAAGCTATTACAGAAGGCAGCGGGAACTTTAACTGCGTAATTTAAAATACTTTCATAATTATTGGCATAAAATGAAAACATTTTGACTTAATTATAATTTAATCTTATAATACTTAGCAAATATTTCTGGTATAAACACATAAAATAATATTTGTATCTGTTTCAGTTTTACACTGCCATTATGGGTGATATTGAGCCATCATAAAAAATATAAATATGATATTTTTATGTAAAATAAGAGCTATAAGAAAGTTTAAATTTTTAAAAGAGGCTTATACATATTCCGAAATTTTTAAAATGCAGTTCCCATTACCTTGTTTTTTTTTTAGTCTTTCAACTAATATAACACTATATATACTAGACAGGAAAAAACATTCCTTTGAATTTCCAAAGAACAATCCACTGCTACTGAATATATCACCTCTTTTACCCCTCCACACACACACACACAAAAGGCACTACATACTTAAAGTTTTTTTAATTAAAAGAATCATTTATATATTTCGCGTGTTTACTCTACATAAGTAATATAATATATAAAGAGAAAGCTTACTTAAGAAATGTTTTTTGTTTAATATTTTCTACATAAATTCTTAGTCACCTATATCTAACATTACAAAAATTCTTAATAAAATTTTGAATCGACTCACAGTTATGTTGATTATGGAATTAAGGCTTTGAATTTTATAACTTCCGAAATATATATGAATTAAATTAATTAATTACGATCAATAAAAACTTATAAAAATATAAAATGCTTAAATGAATGCTTAAATGCCATAATAAAGTGCTTAAATGATATTGTAGCTAATTAGTTTGTAACTAATTAGTATGAAGCAACTTTAAAACATCACTTAAATACATCTTCGTAAAAGCATGACATCATAAAAATTTAAAATACATTAGACAGATGTATAGAGTAATCATTTCTGCTTTTCTAAAATATATAGCAGAAAACTAGAAAAGGATCTTTATAACTAAATATGTTTATGTAACATTCATTTAATTTTTTCCAGCAAAATACAACGGAAAATTATAGGTGATTTAAATTCAGTCTTAGTGAATTGAAGTTACCAGGATTGACTTTATTTAAACAAGCTAGACAAAAGTTACAAATGCAATACAGGTGACGTTCTTGGGATCAAAATACGTTTGTTTACATTTACAAATACCCCTGACGACTACTGGTGTCAGTAGTCCAATTAAAGTAAAAACTATACCATCATAATACTAAGCGAAAATATAGTATTTTTAAGTAAAAAACATTACCCAATTATTAAAAATGTAAAACACCAGTGCTCGTCAGGGGTGACGAGCACTGGTGAAATGTGCAAAATGTGCACCAGTAGTCGTCACCCTCTTAAGCGAAATGTTAAAATAAGCGTTAATTAACATCGATGAGTTTCAATCCACCAGCACTAGATTCTCAAAAGTCTTCTTCTTCTTATCACACAAAAAATTCGATTTCAAGTGTTGAGGAAAAGTGGGGGAAAGCAAAATCAGTGAAGTATGTGTTAAATGACAATTTTATTGAGTCAACGTAAAGCAAATTATTAAGGAAAGAGGAATGTATTTATTGATATATTTTGTTGTTTGTTGTATTTGACATTGCCCATAAAGCATTGTATATAAAGTTTATGATATGTAAAATACGATTTTTGTGCGACGTTTTAAAATTTAACATAATATAACGAATTTATGGTATGACACCTAATGGTGCCTATTTTACCCGTTTCACCATTGCTCGTCACCCCTGACGAGCACAGGTGTTTTAACATTTTTAATAATTGGGTAATGTGTTTTACTAAAAATAGTATATTTTCGCTTAGAATTATGATGGTATAGTTTTTACTTTAATTGAACTACGAGCACCAGTAGTCGTCAGGGGTATTTGTAAATGTAAACAAACATATTCTGACCCCAAGAACGTGACCTGTAATTCATTTGTAACTTTTCTCTAGCTTGTTTAAATAAAGTCAGTCCTGGTAACTTTAATTCACTAAGACGGAATTTAAACCATCTACAATTTTCTATTGTATTTTGCTGGAAAAATTAAATAAATGTTAAATAAATATATTTAGTTATAAAGATCCTTTTCTAGTTTTCTGCTATATATTTTAGAAAAACAAAAATGATTACTCTATACATCTGTCTAATGTATTTTAAATTTTTATGATGTCATGCATTTGCGAAGATGTATTTAAATGATGTTTTAAAGTTGCTTCATACTAATTAGTTACAAAGTGTAAATATCATTTAAGCACTTTATTATGCATTTTATATTTTATAAGTTTTTTATTGATCGTAATTAATTAATTTAATTCATATACATTTCGAAATTTATAAAATACAAAGCCTTAATTCCATAATCAACATAACTGTGAGTCGATTCAAAATTTTATTAAGGATTTTTGTTATGTTAGATATAGGTGACTAAGAATTTATGTAGACAATATTAAACCTAAAAACATTTCTTAAGTAAGCTTTCTCTTTCTATATTATATTACTTATGTAGGGTAAACACGCGAAATATATAAAGGATTTTTTTTAATAAAAAAAATAAAAATAAATAAACTTTAAGTATGCAGTGCCTTTTTTTTTTTTTGTGTGTGTGTACAGGGGGAGCGGTAAAAGAGGTGATATATTCAGTAGCAGTGGATTGTTCTTTGGAAATTCAAAGATTGTCCTTTGCCTGTCTAGCATATATAGTGTTACATTAGTTGAAAGACTGAAAAAAAAAATGTAATGGGAACTGCATTTTAAAAATTTCGGAATACGTATAAGCCTTTTTCAAAAAATTAAACTTTCTTATAGCTCTTATTTTACATAAATATATCAAATTTACATTTTTTATGATGGCTCAAAATCACCCATAATGGCAGTGTAAAAGTGAAACAGATACAAATATTATTTTTTGTGTTTATACCAGAAATATTTGCTAAGTATCATAAGATTAAGTTATAATTAAGTCAAAATGTTTTCATTTTATGTCAGTAATTATGAAAGTATTTTAAGTTATTCTGTTAAAGCTTCCGCTGCCTTCTGTAATAGCTTTCCGGCCCACAATATGATTGGCTTCACCTGCCTTTTGCATCGTCTTAACCGCTTTTTATCCCCCCCCTCTTCCCCAAGAGTAAATTTAAAAGTTTCACGAAATTACATCAAAGGGCATATTGCTTACACTTAACCAACACACACATCAAAAATCGCCTTTCTGAGGTAATTTGGAGCAGAGCTAAGGTTGAAAACGTGTTTTTGGTCAACCCGCCTGTGGAAAGGGGAGATAATTTTGCAAAATCGCCTTATAATACGTTTTGAGTACGCATAACCCACCGAAACATAAAAAATTCCCCTTCCTGAAATAATTTGGAGCAGAGTTGACTTTGAAAACATATTTTTTTGCCCCCGCATATAATAAGGGCGGGGTGGAAGACGAGAGATTTTCGCAAAACTAGGTGTTGGATACATATGACCAACTCACAGATCAAAAATCACCTTTGTAAGATAATTTAGAGCGAAGTCAGGCAAGAAAATATGATTTTGCTCCCCTCCCCCAAGATGTAGTGGGAAAGAATTGCGTAAAATCTCTTTATAGTGTTTGTTGGGTACACGTTACTAATCGACGCATCAAAAAATTGCTTTCTTGACATAATCTGGAGCAGAATTACTCTTTAAAACATGTTTTTGAATCCACCCCACACTTCATGGAGGAGGAGAAGCGAAAGATTTCGCAAAATCCCTTTATAGCGTGTGTTAGGTGCGCATAACTTACCCATAAATTAAAAAAAAAATTAATAATAAAATTATACTTTTAAAAAATTAAAGAACACGCTTTTATAGAAATGTGAATTAAAAAGTACAAAATATATGTCTTTATAGTATTAAAATGCAGAGTAAGAAAAAATCATGTGAGTGACACGCTATAATATTTACATCTTTAATAAAATAAATAATTTAGAATGCAACAAAAACCATTTTTAAAAAATCTCTCCTGACTTGGCTCGAACGTTAGACTTTTAGGTTCGTAGCACAGAGCTTTATCTCACAATCACAGTGTTCACGTACGGAAAGTCTTTTTTTACAATATAGATTTTTTGTTTGCTCCCAGAGCGGTTACAAACATACATACAGGTAAGGCTAATAAAAGCATGTTAAAAATCAATCTCACTGAGATAATTTGGAGCAAAGTTACACCACTACCACCACTACACACACTACACTACTACTACACACGCGCTTAGAAACAAGTTTATAAGCAACTCCCTTGCTACTTACCCTCTGCTTTAAGTTAAGTAAAGATATTTTTAAGAACAAATAAAATTTTTAGGAATTTTTTTAAAAGTACACAATTTTCAAATTATTTTGCATATGAATTTACTTGTTTTATTCGCAAAACCTTGCTCAATAGTTTGAATTTTACAATTTAATGTTTTGTTTTTTAAAAACAAAGAATGGATTTAGGTTCTAAGTATGTGCCAAAGATGTTTTGTTTCATGAAATTTTGTAAAAGCACAATTAAAATAAAATTATTCAGGAAATTGATATGTTTTGTTTACATGCCGACCACTGGAGCAAACACCTGACGACTACTGGTGAAACTCATTTTTCAAGTGACGAGCACTGGTGCATTTTTATAGGTTAAATTTTTATTATTATTTTTTTAATTTGGCGTAATGTATTGAAAAATTGAAAGTGTCTAACAACAACTAGAAGAATCAGTGTATGGAATAAACCAAAGTATAATATTGATACATGAATACCACACGAATACCACGTGAAAAAAAAAAAAAAAAAAAAAAAAAAAAAAAACACATTTTAAAAATAAGGCCTTAAGAGTGACGAGCACTGGTGTTTTTCCCTTACGTATCCATAAAAAATGTCAACTTCTAGGTACTTCTAAAAAATTGTGAACTTCAGACACAGAATAAAATTTCCCTTCCCCACAGATTTACAAATGTTTCCAGTTAAATTTGTTGAGAAGAGAGAATTTTCAAAGCAACACATATTTTATAATCAAGTTATTAGTTTTGTTGAGATATAAATCTATTCAAATGTAGTTTTTTAGCTCAGGCAGCTTATTTTAAAGTCAGAGGCTATATTTGAAGTCTCATTTTTAAAATTTTATTCTTGATAACATTTAGAATGAAATTCAAACTATTTCTCTAAATTCAAATTTTATATAATCATGAAAGTACAATGAAATACCAAATACATATATATATATATATAAACAATAATTAATACACATCTACAAAATTATTGTTATGAAAAAATTAAAATTTAAATGTAAGATAAAAATTAAATATATTTACATTAAGAAATTTATGAGTAATTTGAGTCATATTATATTCTGCTTAGATAATCCGAATGCTATTTATGTTTCGATGGCCTGAATAACGTAGTTGAACTGTATTATTTTAGTGCCAATGTCCATCGCCTTTCCCAGAAATTAAACATAATCATTTTTTAACACATTCACTAGTTTTGTTCATTTATTTGATCTATTTCCCTCCATTCAAAAAACGACCCATCTTTTTTAATGGCATATACGAGGGCGATTCCAAATAATAATAATAATAATAATAATAATAATAATAATAATAAAAATCATTGTTATCTTTTTGTTGTGTAGGTGCTGAATTCGTGATTACACGCATACGCGTCTACATTTTTTATTAATTTGTAAACAGTTGAAGTTATTTTTAGATTTTTCTGTATTGCGTCGGCTGCATTCAGAAAAATTAAAATGTTTTGTAAAAGTCTAACATCCCGCCGCTTGCGCAGTACGTTTTATCGACCGCTTCTTGAATGCTAGGAACATAAAACAATTTAAATTCACAAAAGAAAAAAAAAAAAAATGTGAAGTTTAAGGATAAAACGCGATATGTGATTCGATGGCAAGTAAGTGTATGAAATTTCAATGAAGGCCGTGAGAACGTTTACGGTGAAGAACAAAGTCATCGGTCATCTTTGACTGACGGTCATTTACTTACTAAGATGAAAACCACAGATTCACTATTTGTTTTTCTCAGTGAATTTTCTTCATATTTTAGTTCTTAACTTCTTCATGAATTCGGAAGTCGCAGGCTCCATCTCTCAAATATATATATCATCTTTTAAATATATATATATATATTAATTTTCTTAAATATTAAGTTGATATTACAATAAGAAGAAAAAAATAATAATAATTTAAAAGGAAACAACATTTTTGGTAGAAACTAACAAATAAAACGCAAATTTTAGTCTATCAAAACTAAACAGGTGGCGATGGAATAAAAATACCTGTTAAAATATAGCAGTCCTTTTAAATGACTAATTCAAATTTCACTGACGTATTTTATAATTCGACTACGATTCTTTTCGAATGTGCATAGTCTTCAATACTCTATGATTTTAAATATTCTATGTAAAATAAATAATTATATATACATATATATATATATAAAATTCTAATTTTTATTCTCTTATAAATTTACAAATAATTCTTGATATTCTACGGAATTTAAATTATAATTGAATTTCCCTGTGTGACATCTGTACCGAAATAATAATTCAATGTCTTTTTTAACAGAAAAATTTTATGAAAGTTATGAAAAAAGTGCATTGTAATAAAAAAAATCCTAATGACATTTAAATTGATTTTTTGATGCCATTAACTGGAAGGAAGCTCTAAATCACCACTTAATTTCCATTATCTTCATCACTTTCAATAACTTATAATAAATAGTTATTTACATTGTTAATTAAGTTTCGATCCCATTTATCAACTGGTGCTATCTGTTTAAATAAATAATTGTTATTTTAATTTAAAATGTATAATTCAAGTATCTACTTCCCAATATAAGAAGTTTGTGATCAATAATCACGACTTTCATTCAAATTTTATAGGAAATTTTATCAAACATAACTTAGACATAAAATTATTATAATTAACACATAAAGACTCGGTATTCAGGGATACCGTCTCTTTCATACTTCCCAACATCTTAATTAATATTCCGTAGTGCTGTTAGTTCCGCCCTTATTTTCACACCAGTAAATTGTTAGAGTAATATTCTCTAAATGCAATTACGATTAAATAAGAAGAAAAATATTCTAAAAAGATACTAGTGTCAAAAAGAAGGCGGAGCTAGCAATACTACTGAATATTAATTAAAATGTTTGCAAGTATGTTCTTTAAACTGTTTCAATACGGCTGTTACATCGAATGTTCCTTCTTTACTTTACACCATATCTCCATTTTTACTTTCTTATATATGTATATATAGAGAAAGTATTGGATTAGTGAAAATTTTCGAACTCCAGTTTTCGATGGATTTACACGTTTTGGGATGTCCTGAACACGATTTGACTGTTTTTAGAAAATGTCTGTCTCTCTGTATGTGTGTGTGTGTATCGCGAATGTAGTGGACGCTGTATCTCACGAACCAATGAACGAAATTTTACCAAACTTCCTATTTAGTTGGACCCTGACATAAACTGGTGCTGATTAGGCTTGGGGATTAATCGCTCAACAGGTGGCGCTGTGATCGCATTTTTTCTAATTTTTTAACATGGCTGTATAGGACAAAATTTCGTATAAAGTTACATAATGAGAGTTATTTTAATCGTGTGATTGTAAAATTGATATGAATTATTGATAATAGCAGTAGTTAACTAGGAAAAAAACTGTGCATGTGGGAGCACCGCTTTCCCCCCTGGGGGGAAAGTTCCCCCCGGGGAGAGTAAATTTTCAATATGGGTATCTTTCGAAAGGTCTCGTCAGTACCTTTAAAACGAATGGTGTAACTATAGATCTGTGATAATTTAAAACAAAGTTATCGATTTTTTTTTTTACTTTTAACGAAAAGAAAAGAAAAAAAAAAAAAACGCATTTCTTCTGATAATTGCAAAAAAGAAAAAAAAAATTCTTTCGGCATTTAGTGATATAATTCTGTCAGATAAAAATTGTCTGCATTTATAATGGAAAATAATTTGATAATGTAATAAATAATTTGTATTGAATAAATTTTGTGTAAGACTATATAGAAGAAAGTGATGTGGGGGCCACATCATACTAGTTATTTTTACTTTCAAACATTATAGTATGTAAGGAAAGTATTGCAGTCATAATTTGCGAGATAGAATTTGTATATCGCATAGCTCAAAAAGAAATAGTTGTAGAATGTTACAAATTTATATTTGGGCTTATCATGATGCCTAAAAGAACACCTCTAACTTTGGTTTTGATACGACCTTCCCTTTCAGTATTCCGACCTTCCCTGTTTTTGATACGACCTTCCCTTTTCATATAAGATTTTATATGATTTCCTTGATGTATGTATGTAAGTGTGTGTGTATGAGTAAATGCAATATCGTCTAAACGCTTTGATCGAAAATTGATAAATATGTTATAGTTAACCGTAGCATGAACTCTGTTGTTTTTGGTGAATCTAGCACTTATAGTTTTTTACAGGGACACAACGCAAATGTTTTATGATTATGAGCTCTGGACTCGGATTCTTTGAAGTGCAATAGCGTTAAATGAAACAACTTACTATATGCAGAAAAATACTCAAACACCCTACTATAATAATTTCAAAATTTTAATAAACACCATAAAATGCAATAAACTTGCAACAATTGTTTCGGGTCGAAAGAACACATGCCCTTTCGTCAGGTGAACAAAATAGGCACGTTTGCTGCAAGGTGTCAACGCACAAAACCATTTTAAGTAAAGAGCAAAAATGTATAAAAACGAATGTAAAATTAAATACTGGTGTGAGAAGAAGTGTGAAATGAAGGAAATAAAAAAGATTAAAAAATGTATCATAAACTAAAAATCTTAAAGTTATAAAATTAAACGAAAATCGAACTTATGTGAGTAATTTCCAAGCATCAGACAAGAGCAACGTGGAAGAAATATCATTAACAAGATTTTTCGAATTTTTAATATGTAAAAAGCTTCATGGATATTCAAATGAGAACAGGAGACAGGAGAAGAAACTATGTTAGTTTTAGAAAAATCAAAACGATGACAATGAGCCCAGCAGTGGGAAGCAATAGAAGATTTAGATATCTCTTCATTAAGATTATTTCGACGGTGCTCACCAGCATTTATTTTTACATTCGTCTTTATATATTTTTGCTCTTCACTTAAAACGGTTTTGTGCGTTGCAGCTTTGACTGCAACACTCGTGCCTACTTTGTTCGCCTGACGAAGGGTCGTGTGTTCTTTCGACCCGAAACAATTGTTGCGAGTTTATTGCATTTTATGGTGTTTATTCAAAGTTTTGTAATTATTTCTTTTAAATGCCAGTTTTGTGGTGCTCGCTTATTAGCCTTTTATAATATCTTCTTTTGTTTATTTAACAATTTGTATCACTTTATCCATACAACTTTTAATTACTTAATGTACAGAATGTCGAGTGGAGTTACTCCAGTTTTTTTTTTATTATTAGTACTATGGGTACATATATTTTAAGTATTATGATAATAACTTAAAAAAGAAAGAAAGAAAGAAAACTTTTTTTTTTTTTAATCGAAAGTAAAAATGCAATTTTCCCTATTTTAAATTGAATTATCTACATTTACAGATTTTCTAGGCCTAAATACTTAACTGAGATAAAGTTATACGTCTGTAATTTATTTAATTTTTTCTTCAACAATTTATTGCTCTGATCACTAAACCCAATTTGTATTGAGTCAATAGCTATTCAGTATATATTGACCAAAGTGGCATATTTATGCTAATTTTTGCTTAAGGAATATTTTTAAATTAATCTTTAAAAACTATATATTCATATATTTTAAATATTATCCTGATAACTTAAAAAAGAAGGAAAACTTTTTTTTTTTTGTTTTAATCGAAAGTAAAAATGCAAATATTCCTATTTTAAATTAAATTATCTGCTTTTACAAATTTTCTAGGCCTAAATACTTAACTGAGATAAAGTTATACGTCTGTAATTTATTTAATTTTTATTTCAACAATTTATTGCTCTAATCACTAACCTCAATTTATATTGAGTCAATAGCTTTTCAGTATATATTGACAAAAGTGGTATATATATATGTTAATTTTTGCTTAAGGAATATTTTTAAATTAATCTTTAAAAACAAAATAAAAATAATTTTTAATCGAAAAAAAAAAAAAAAAAAAAAAAAAAAAAAAATAACAACACAAACTATTCCTTGTGGTTCTCCATGGTACTCAGCTTGTCCCAGTATGACAGATTCTTCTCGTCTTCAAGCAGCTTCCCTCCCAGACAGCACATCGCCTCCCCAGAATATCTTCAAGATGTCTTCTGGATGAAAAGACATCCCAGAAACGTCCTTAAGATGTACTGTGGATAAGTTAAGCCTAACTGTGCTGTTAGGGTTACAGCATATTCTTGTCGACAGCTTCCTTCAAGAGGTTTTTATAGTTAAAAAAAAAAAAAAAAAAAAAAAAAGTAAAATTAAATTACTATCATAATTTAATCATAATACTATAGGAGTTTAATTGTTCATAATAAAAGCATATCGCGTTTAAAGGAGAAAAAAAAATTCTAATTCTGATTTCTTTCTTTTTTTTTTTTTTTTTTTTTCACTCTTTATACTTTTTAATACCCATAGGGTCGAGAAAGTATTGTTTTAGGGTCAAATTTTCGAACGTGTGTTTTTGTTATATTTAGACTTTTTTTGTTTTGTTCTGATGTCCCCTGAATAAGAAAATCATGTTTTTAGCGAATGGTCTGTGTGCCTGTCAGTGTGGATGTTATCAGCATATCTCAAGAACAAATAGTAGCAGAAATTCCTTACTCGGTTTTCTAAATGTCTATCATATAGGGATGCTACAAAGCATCTCGTTGAGATGAAGCAAGTGGTTCGTGTACAGGCACACTCAAAAGTATTCAAATACATTACGTCTATGGGGGAAATTACAGTTAAGTAGAGTTTAACATCTATAGACTGCACTACACTAAATGAAACGAATATATATATTGTGTAATAGAGACAGTCAACTGGGAAAAAATTTTGTGTATGTAAGTGCCTCGATTCCCCCACTGGGGGGAAGTCCCCCCTCGAGGGGAGTAAATTTTCATAATGTGTATCTTTCAAAAGAGCTCGCCAATATCTTTAAAACGTATGGTTGAACCACTGGTCTGCGGTAATTTAAAATAAAGTTATCGATTTTTTTTCGTTTTTAACATTTATTTTATTTTATTTTACTTTTTTATGTAATATTGAAAAAAATGCAACTTTTTTTTGGATATTTAGTGTTATACTATTTGTCTAATATGGAAATCGTGTGCATTATCATGGAAGATAATATTTTTAAGTAATAATTTTAATAAATTATTTTTACTGAGTGAATTTGTATAGAAAAATATAGAAGCAAGTCTTGTGGTGGCCACAACACACTAGATATTTGTTGTTAGTGGATGTACTTTACTAATAATATTTTACCATTTACAGGAAAGCTGTTCGGGAATTGAAATAAATTCCTCATAGAGAGATGGTAAATAATGTATGTTTTAAGCTAAATATTCGTCGCTTGTTTTTTGTACATTAATGAAACGGGGATTGAAGAGAGCGGTACCCCCCCCCCCCTCACACAGAACTAATTATCATATATAACTCTTTCTAAGCCTAACATGAATTGTTTAACATAGGTTTACATAACAGTACTCGTTACCTTACTTCTTAATCTAGAACCTGTAATTATATTATTAAATTTCAGGGTAAGAGAAAGCAGTGTGAGTGGCACACCAGATTATTTAACGTGTCGCTTTTTATCTTAGTGTGGAAGTTATTTTGTTATTGAAAAAAAAAAAAGGTATTTGACATAATTTCAAAAATATTTATATTTAACATTTTTTTTCTAGTTATTCGCAGTAACATTAAAGATGACATGCTCAGAGTGTGCACCACCCCCCCCCCCCCCCAAAAAAAAAAAAAAAAAAAAAAAAACAGAATTCGAAAAAAAAGGTATTTTTGAATAAGATATCTGTAAAATGTACAGAACTATAAATCCCATCCTTATACAGATTATTTGATGTTTCCTTTTTGAATTTATTTAAAAAGACTTGGTACCTTTGACTTGAAACCAATGAAGGTTTCATATAAAGCTTTCCATTTATTATTTACTAGCAGGCTACGCCCGTTTCGCTGGTCACTATTTTTAAATGAATCACAAAAATTAATGAATTCTCAAAATTGCATTAATTTTTATCATGTGATAAAAAAAGAGAAAAAAAATTTTTTTAGTGAAAAATGTCGCACCGGGTCCCCACTGCCTTCGGCAGCGTATTCCCGTGGGCTGCGCGCACTTATTTTTTCACCATCCTTATGACTTCTCAAAACTCCATGTTATTACTCATAAACTTTCATTCTTAAGAAAAGGAATTAAAAAATATATCATTTAGTATCGGTAAAAACTCACACCGGGACCCCACTGCCTTCGGCCGCGCATACCCGTGCGCGCGCACGTGTGAGGATATACGTGCGCTGTACACGCATATTCCTTCTCAACTCAAACTTTTATTATTAAGAAAAAAAAAATAATAATAAAAAATCTTTTATCATCGGGTAAAAACTCGCACCGTGTCCCAAACCCATGCGAGCTGCGCGCACACATGTTAAGATATACGTGCGGTGAGCGCACATATTCCTCTTGAAATCAAACTCTTATACTTAAGAAAAGAAAATTAAAAATATCATTTCTCATCAGGTAAATTGTCGGACACCGGGTCCCCACTGCCTTCGGCAGCGTAGTCTCGTGCGCGCTGCGCGCCTATTCCTTCCCCACCCTTCCAGCCCCTCCTAATTAACTTACATATACCAATTTTGAACGGTCTTACTCAATTAGCTGAGATGCAAAAGAAAACCTGATCAGGACACCTTAAAATTGTAAATCAGGTGAAATCTCGAATTCCAGTTTCGATAATATAAAAGAACTTTAAAATATCTTTTGAATGATGTATTAGAAATAATTTAATCATAATTAGAATTTGAAATATTGAAATTTGAAAATATTACAGCACCATTTGGCGGTAGAAATTTCTGTAATCTATTGTTCCATTCCGGATCAACAAAGCTTTCAAATGATGTATTACTCATTAAATTATTTTAATTAGTAGATGAGATACAAAAGAAAACCTAATCAGGAAACCTCAAAACGCGTAAATCGGGTGAAATCTCGAATTCCATTTTCGATGATGTAAAAGTACTTTAAAATGTGTATCAACTCAAATAAGCTTTCAAATGATGTATTAATTATGAATTTTTTTTAATTAATAACTGAGATACAGAAAAAAAAACTAATTCAGGAGACCTCAAAACGTGTAAATCTGGTGAAAATTTTCGATAATTTAAAAGAACTTTAAAATATCTTTCGAATGATGTACAACTACTACGGGTAAGTAATAATAACATACTATCATCCTATATAGAAAAATATTGCGACGGCTTATTTTTCAACTTAATCTTCATAATATCAAACTGTTTGCTGCGCTTTTTGTAAATATTAAATCTGTAAACGTATGATGTTCATGCATACTTGTCAACATCCTAATTAATATTTCGTAATGCTGTTAGTCCCGCCCTTTTTTACACACCAGTAATTTTTTAGAGTAATATTCTCTAAATGCAATTACGATTAAATAAGAAGAAATATACTCTAAAAAAACTGGTGTGAAAAAAAGGCGGGGCCAATAATACTACGGAATATTAATTAGTATGTTGGAGAGTATGTGTTCATGTCACGAGCTGGCTTGGTCGGTCACTAATCAGTAAGGTTCTGCCCTCTGCACTATAATATGGGCTCGAATTCATGTCGAGGCATGGATGTTTGTTGTGTCCCTTAATAGTGAAATATGCATATTTAAATGTTTTTCTAATAAAACCGGTATTCTAGAATTTTCTAGATACAAGCGCTCCTAGACACAAGCAAAAATATCATTTTATAATCATTTATCTCTACGACCAGGAATTTTCAATATTTTTATTGTTATTTGGGGATTTTTTTTTAAAAAAATTGCCTTCATTGTGGGAAAAATCTGAGCTTTAATCCCCTTAAATCTGCTTGATTTTTTTTTTTTTTCCTTTTTTTAGTAGAAATCAAGTAGGGGATTTTTTCGAAAAAGAACCCTGATTTGGGGAAATCTGAAGATCTGATTGGGGAAATAATTCTCGACCGTCTGGCATCACTGATGACACATCACTACGAAAAAAATATTAATACATTGTTTTATGAGTAGAGGTGTATTTATTGTTTCATTTTACATTTTGAATGTTTTTCTTTTTTAACGAAAATTTTATTGAATATTTAAAATGTGTAATAAATCTGATATATTAGTTTAATCTAAACTTTCTTATCAAACTGAAATAACTGTAACAAATTTCCTGATTCATGCTAGTGAAAATCAATAGAATAGCTATATCACCACTTAATATATGTTAGCACAACTACTTTGGAATTTTTTCATGTTATTAGCGGTCCACATATACGCTGCCACAGGCATCGGGGTCACAGGTTAGAGTTTCGTTTGGTTCGAGGTAATTTTTTTTTTTTTTTTTTTTTGTTACAGATGATTATTTTTTTCGTGATGTTTTCATTTAAGAAATATAGAAATTTAAACAAAATCGAGTTAAAGATATAAAATCCTACAAATTTAAGGTTATTATCATGCGCCTGGGTAACACCGGTCGGGTTTATTCGGTTCTAGCTTAACTTTTAGGATTTTTTTTATTTTTATTAGTGGCCCCCGTATGCGAAGCTGCAGGCACCAGGGTCACAAGGAAGAGTTTCGTTCAGTTCGAGGTAATTTTTTTGTTACAGCTGATTATTCTTTTCGTGATGCTTTCATTCAGAAACAGAAATTCAAACAAAATCCAGTTAAAGATATAAAATCAAATGAATTTAAGGTTCATTTAAGGTATCATGGGCCTGGGCAACACTGGGCGGGTTCGTTCGGTTCCAGGTTATTTTTTGTTAAATTTTATGCTATTAGCGGCTGGCGTATGCGCTGCCGCAGGCCTCGGGGTCACAAGGCAGAGTTTCGTTTGGTTTGAGGTAATTTTTTTTTGTAATTGAGTTACAGATATAAAATCATACAAATTTAAGGTTCATTTCTATTTATACGCATTTTTCCGAATTTCTTTTTTTAAGTGAAATGTCGTAAATTATATTAGACGTTTTAACTTGAAATACATTTAAATAGTGATGCGACAATTTTTGACACATTTCAGTCAATAAAGTTACTGCCGAATTCGATGGGTTCCAACTAGTATAAAATTGAGTAACACTGTTTAAAGTCATATTCTCTATTTCAAAAATTTTCCGTTTATATAATACGAAATCATACAAATAGAATCTGAATAAGAGATGATAAATAGAAAATACTGAATATTACATAATTTAAAATTAATTTCAGATATTAATGTGTAAATTAGAGTCCTATCAAAAGCGAATTTCTTTCTGTAATTGCTTTTGTAAAATTTATTTTAAGTTAAATTTCCCTTTTATTTAACACTAAGTTACTTGAAGTTAATTAAATATTCGCTTATTATTGCAATTTAAATTTTTAAATGTTTTAGTTTAAGTCAAATGCTACTTTTATGTCGTTAGATAAATTTCTTATTTAAGTAGCACAGCTTATAAATTATAAAACGCATTTCGTATTATTATGTAACTCTCTTATTCGAGGAAAATTTAATTAGTGTCTTTTAAAATTATACTTTCCCTTATGATTTAATAATATAATAATAATTTAATGATTTATGTAAAATATGTGTATGTATGCATTATTTATTTATTTATTTATTTATTTTGATGAATTATTATTATTATTATTTGCATTTTTTTTTTTTTTTTTTTTTTTTTTTTTTTATAAATATTTATTAATGGTTCCTTGTACGTTATGTTTTTGTTTTTCGTAAGATTTTGAAGTTGCACGTGTCCGGCTCTCTTCTTTTTTTACCCCTGCGTAAGTTAACGGTAAATGCCGGGCAGTAATTTTAACGATGTCTGATAAGTAGGATGGAAGATTTTTGGTCTTGGATATATATTTCTAGTGGACGTCTGATGCCCCGATGATAAATTGATATAAATTTATTTATGAAGAAGAAATATCAATAAAGGAAAGGTGGATCTTCAGATGTTCGGTGGAGTCATCTTTCTTGTTAATATTAATTTCAATTCCTGTTATCTGGTAAAGAACACTTGTGCTAAATCTCAACTATATATTATTTTGATGATTAAAAAATATAGATTTCCAACAGAATGTAGAGCTATCCAACCCCTGGGTTTATCATCACGGCGATTTATTTCTTTTAGTTTATTGCCAAGACTTGGCACGACAACATGGTGCCTAATATCCAGGAAATATCCTAATATCCCCCCCCCAAAAAAAAGAGAAAATATACTATAGATACACAATAACCATTGTATGTAATATAATAAAATATGGCTAAGGTAAATTTACCGTCTTCGAACATTGTTCCCTTTGATGGGGATCCTGAATATTTACCTTTTTTTAAACAACAAATTACAGACCTAGCAAAAATAAACAAATGGTCAACGGAAGCAACTTCAATTTTTGTTAAAAATAACTTAAAAGGCCCAGCATTGAAATATATTATACAACTATCTCATACACAGAATTTCACAACTCCACAGGAGATTTTCTTGGCATTGGAGAAATTCTTTAAACCGTCTTCACTGCCACAAGCACTTGTAGATTTAGCAAACTTTAGGCTACTCCCAGGCGAATCCATGAATAATTTAGCACATCGCCTGAACTGCACGGTGGCAAGAGCCTATACAGATATATCAGATCAAAATGTACTTGCTTCTATAAAGTATCGTAAACTCCTTGAAATTCTCCCACCTGATATAAGATCACACATACTAAAAAATAATGTCAATAATTATGATCAGGCAATAGAACAAGCTCAATTGGTACAAGAATGTTCTGTTTCCAATGAAGTGCTAAATCAGATTGCTAATAAAGATAACGATATCGACAAACTAAAACAAGAAATTCACTGCGTCAAAGAAAGTTTACAAAAACCGAATGAAGATGTTAGATTACACCAAACAAAAACACATCCTAAAAATATGTTTCCCAAAGCTAGATACAGAAACAACGCAAATAGAAACCACTACGGTATAAAAACGTCTCCCAGCTAGTTTAACTATAAAAAACATACACATTTCAAGAACAATAGCAAAATGTTATTCCCAGAATGCATGTGTTGTGGCCTTAATAACCACCTGTTAAAGAACTGTCGCAAACTCCAGAACATGTGTGATGCAGCTGGTTTTGCTCGGGCTTCCCCTTACCAAAATAATGGTTACAACAATACACCCCAATGCTTCCCTAATCCTCAAAATCATTTTATGCCAGCCCCTCAATCAGCGCTTCCACCAAATTATCCTCACGCAGTTAACAATAGAGACATTAATTATGTTCAGACTGTACCCGATTCAAGTAACGCCTGCCCACAGTCCTGGTCTCAGCGAACCACAAATACGGCAAACTCTAACAATCTTCCTATGATTTCTTACTCTGCACAGGAAAACCAGTGGTGAGGACTTTGTCTTCAGATGCCCTTTGTCCTCCCAACATTTCCAATAACTGTGCATCTGACAACTTTCATTTTAACCGAAATAAATTACATCACAAAGACTGGCAGACACAACAAATTATTGTGGTGGACAAGGAAACTCAAATGGAGAATTATCTCCAAGATCAGAGTTATAATAATTGTCCTGAAATAATAGCTAATGTCACCCAGACTCAGTCTTCATACATTCCAATTATTTTAATCAAAATTAAAGAGTTAAAAGTTCCATTTTTAATCGACACAGGTTCTTCAATTTCAATAATTAATAGACAATATTTTCAAAAAATAAAATTCTTACTTACCCCAAAATACTTATCAAGAAGAGTCCAAATCTCAACTGTTAATTCAAGTGTACAATTCCATGCTTGTGTACAATTTTCTTTTAAAATAGGCCCGCATTTTTTAAATCATCAATTCTATGTTATTGATTTACATACAGATTCAAAATTCGTAGGAATTTTGGGATATGATACCATTAATAAGTTCAATATTCTAATCAATCCTGCAGAAAATTGTTGCAGTGTTAAAGATACTATTATTCCTCTCCATGTAAACAAAAATACAAACATTGAACATTTATACGACATCCAGGAAACACGAATGCCTTTTCACAACAACAGTGAAATATGTAGTTCGCAAGATAATTTTCCCTGTGCTAAAGAAGAAATCCATTCCATTGTGCCATCCGAAGATATTATTGCCTTAAGAAAAGATGAATTTAATATACAAGACTTTCAATTACAACATTTAACACAAGATGAAAAACATAAATTAGAAGAATTACTCAAACAAAATTTTAAAGTCTTTTCAAAATCTCTTAAAGCAATTGGGCATACTGATTTAATAATTCCTGAAATTAAATTTACTAGTACATTTCCAATACGCACTTTGCCATTTCCTATACCCCAAGCTCTTCAGAAAGAGGCCAAAGCACAAATCCAAGAACTATTAGATGCAGGAATTATCGAAAAACATCTCTCCAGCTGGGCATGTCCCATGCTGCTTGTAAAGAAGAAATCGGACAATGCAAATACCCAAAAATACCGCCTTGCACTTGATTTAAGATTACTTAATTCTATCATTGAACATGCTACGTATCCACTTCCCAAAATAAGTAATTTAATTAAACAATTGTCACAATATACATTTTTTACTTCATTGGATATGCCAAGTGCTTATCATCAAATCAGTTTACCAGAACAGTATCAAGACAGATTAAGTTTTATTACTCCATGGGCTACTTATAGATATCGACGAATGGTATTTGGTCTTAAGACAGCCAGTAGCACATTTCAAGCCCTTATGGATGCAATTATTGAAGAATGTAATATTGATGGAATTTTTGCTTATCAGGATGATCTGATAATAGCAAGCAACTCATTCCAAGAAACTTATTCTAAACTTCAAACATTATTCAAAATTTTGGAAAAACACAACATTACCTTATTTGCTGCTAAATGCTCCTTCCATCAAAGGAAAATTAATTATCTTGGTTTTGAAATTGCAGATAATAAAATATTTCCCATTCAATCTAATATTTTTAAAATTACCTCTTTTCCTAAACCTACCAGTAAACGACAATTAAAACGATTCATTGGAAAAGCTGGATTATATCGTCATTTAATTCCACACTATGCTGATATCTCTAGTCCATTAATTGCTCTTACATCTAAGAAGGAGCCATTTAAATGGACTCCTGTTCATGACCAGGCTTTAAAAAATCTACAAGAGATATTTCTATCCAAACCCTTTATTAAACAACCTGAATTCGACAAGTTATTTTACTTGAATACAGATGCGTCACAAATAGCAATTTCAGCAATTCTTATGCAAGACCACGGAGGAACTCTCTTTCCAGTATCATATTTTAGTAAAACTGTAAAAAATTCAGAATCTAAATATTTCGCGCTGAAACGTGAATTGATGGCAATTGTGTATGGTGTACAGGCAATTCATTATTATCTTTATGCACGGAAATTCATCATTTTATCCGATAGTAGTCCACTCAAATTTTATTCTAAATCAACATCTCCTTCAGATATTACAACAAGATGGTTAATGAAGTTGAGCGAGTATTCATATAATTTTCAGCACATACCTGGTAAACAAAATGTCTTAGCAGATCTTCTGTCACGAACTGTCCTATCCAAGCAAAACATCTCAGATCTAAGTAACAATCCACAAATTATAGAATCTAATGAAGTATTGCCTATAACTACTCAACAGGAAAAAGATGAGGCCATAAATTGTATTGAATCCCGAAACATACATAATATTCATCCACAATCAGAAAAAGAAGATCCTTTACTTGAGATTTCTATCACGACAATTTTAAAAGAACAAAATAAAGACTCGAAAATATCACAAATATATAAAAACATTCTACATAAGAGAAATAAACAACATAATGAAAATTATATTATTGATCCTGCCACAAACTTATTGATGTACATTAAGGATTATGATAGTGACAAAACAGTGTACCATAGAATTCTTCTGCCAAAATCTCTACATACAAAAGCTCTCAGAATTGCTCATCTAGGCCCTTGTGGCATAAAGAGAACTTTACAAAACTTAAAATTAAGATACTTTTGGTACGGCATGACTGCCGATGCCATAAATTACGTTAAATCTTGTCATCTTTGCAATTTACTCAAACATCACAATATTCCTCAGGCGCCATATCAAAATAACCCAATTCCAATTCACCCAGGAGATTTTGTATCGATGGATTTTGTGGGACCATTTCAGAATGGACATCACATTTTAACAATCATCGAGCACTTCTCAAGACATTTAGCAATGTGCCCCTTAAAAATTATATCTACAGAAAATGTTGTTCAGGCTTTATTTAAGTACATTACTGTACATGGAAGACCGTCACTAATTATGACAGATCTCGGTCGTCAATTCACTTCACACATTTTCCAGATGTTTACTGAAAAGTTTGGTATTCGTCTTACTCATTCTAGCATTGCTCATCCACAGAGCAACTCTTTGAGTAAAAGGATCAACACTGCTATTAAATCGACCATCACTGCCCTTATTGCAGAAGGATATAATTTTCATAATAGCATTTTCATCCATCAAATGCTTTACAACTCGTCAACTCATTCTACTACCAAGTATTCACCCAACTATATACATTTTGGGCGTCATCTATCTAATCTATATGATACATATATCATTACTCATGAAGACCCAATCCTTAATGCACATATTTACAGTTGTCACAAGATTTGAATGAAATATATAAAAAAATTCATCAAAACTTATTGAATGCACAACTTCTACAAAATCAACACCAACAAAAACAAAGGTTACGTAGAATTCAATTGAATGATATTGTATACTTAAAAAGTCATAATACCATAAAAAAAAGCCTACACTGGTCCATTCAAGATTGTGAAAATAATATCGCCTGTAGTAGTTAAAATTCAAAGAGAAGATGAAATAAATGCACCACAACTTACCGTTCATATAGACAGATTATGGATTTCACCACCTCGTCGAACTTACCTTATATCAGAAACAGCACAGGCTGATACCAATCAACAGCAAAATAATTCAAACAATTCATCATCATGCACTTATCAAAAAGATTGTGAATCTCAAAGTGTTCACACGAACAGTGGTAATGCAAAATTCTCCATCTCTGACTCATGCAATATGGAGAATAATCAAGAACTTTTTAAGTACTCTTCAAATTCTCAAATTCCAGTTCAAAACAATAACTCAACTAGTGACATTTCTTCATCAGATAATAGTTCTGGTACTGAACTGGACATTCCTCAACTGTCTCAATATAATCCTCTTGATAGTAGGCAAATAGACAATCCTAGGAATAATTCCTCGAAACATTGTAAACAAGCTATTCCTACATTATCTGGCCCATTTGTAAATTGATTATTTACCTAAAGAAAAGCACGCAAAATTATGGTTTATGTTTTAGAACTTACCAATTGTAAATTGTATACTATAAATAATCGTTTTTTTTTTTTTTTTTTTTTTTTTAGTATTCTTTTGCAGATGCTGCTGATACCTGATGCAATGACACTTCCATAAAATTTAAAGTAGTCATATTGTATTTTTTTTCTTTCTCTTATTTTTCTGTGTTTTGGTATAACTTTTGTTAATAAATGTAGTAGGTCCTAATAAAATCTTAATTATTTAACTTTAAGCATTTGGACTTGTGAGACTTGATCACCCTCACATCGTCCATGTGCATATTTACTGCTATTACTATTTCATAACATTATGCTAAAAAAAAAAAAACTTTTAACTATTTATAAATATAATAATTCTTACTTTAGTATAAGATAAATTTTTATATATGTATCTGTGCATTTGTTCAGTATCGTTTTAGGCAGCATTTAAGTTAATACTGGTGGCCACTTGAAAATAACATTATTATAAAATAAAAATCCGCTGTATACGTAATTATACATAAGTGACATAATTTTGCCAGCGCTGGTCAATAAAAAATAATAATAATAATAATAAAAATAAAGAGGAAAAATAAATAGAATAAAATTGTGTGTATACTTGTATACCATGCTGTAATAAATGATGTTTTATAAAATATTAGCTATAAAACTTATTATTCAATATATTGTATCCAATTGTCTGTTGATATACATGGTTATATATATGTACCTTAGTATTATATTAGGTAATTAAGTGTCTGGTTACATGTATAACAGTATTTATATACATATATCTATATATTTTTTTTCTCAAGGATCCTTGAACTTTATATTTTACTTATTTAGTAGTTATATTTGGGTAGATTGCATTCTTATGTTAAGTATTTGTTTATATATTTTCACATATCATATGTATTAATTAGTATTACTATACGTGTTATGTAACCAACTATGCCAACTATTTTATAGAATATTGTACTACAGTATTACGGTATATGGTACAATAGGTGGTTATCTATATATTTCTGATTTATGTACTCTTATATTGTATAATTTCTCATATATTCTTCAAATGAAACTGTGTTACTTCAAATATTTTCTTTTATGTTATTAAATAGTGTTGATGCATATTACGAATCATTGGGTTCATCCAACGTCTGCGTCTTCCCATTATCTTCCTCCAGACAAATTTATTGATTAAAAAAAAAAAAAAAAAAAGGGGGGGGGGGAACTAGGCCATTTTTTTTTTTTTTTTTTTTTTTTTTTTTTTTTGCTCATTTTGCGGGTGTATGTCATGCGAAATCAAATATTTCGTCTGACATCTTTCTCTAATAAATAGTTTTATCTAATAAGAAACCCAAATTTTCAATAAAAAAAAAAATAAAATAAAATAATAATAATAATAAATATGAAAGGGGTGAGGATAAACTGAAATAAATAAGAAGAAAAACATTTAATTTTTCTTTCTTTCAGCATATTACATCGTTTTTATGAAATAATTATAGTATAAAAACATAATTTAATTAATAGCCATTTTGTTCTCATTTTAAAACATTATTCCGTTTTCAGAAAATAAATAAGTATTTTATTATACACTATTTGTATGTGGTATGTTCTAGAACTTTAGTTTTTTTTTTCAAAATTCGGTGAGCACCTTGTCAATCAATCTTATTCAACGCCTTCCCGAATTTATTTCTAATTTTTCCATTCGCCAGTTTGAGTTTTGAGTTCGCCTATGAAAAACGTAAATAATTATTTAAATTTGATTAGTAGAACTCTTTATACGTCATTTGGCTTGTTTTCCTAATTGGCATTAGTCAGGGTAACAATATATTTCTAAATTTCTCAATTATGGCGATTATATATTCATTCTTTTCTTTTGTTTATAACATGTCCGTTAGCCTGTCAACTAGCTTTTCTGATCATCTGCGTTTCATCTCGCACCTGGCGATGGTCGGTGATTAAGATAACCTTTTCCCCCACTTAAATAGAGGACACGTGCCGCGATCGGTCGTTCGATCTTTCTCTCCGTCTCCGGCTCTCTTCTTTTTTTTATCCCTGCGTAAGTTAACGGTAAATGCCGGGCAGTAATTTTAACGATGTCTGATAAGTAGGATGGAAGATTTTGGGTCTTGGATCTATATTTCTAGTGGACGTCTGATGCCCCGATGATAAATTGATATAAATTTATTTATGAAGAAGAAATATCAATAAAGGAAAGGCGGATCTTCAGATGTTCGGTGGAGTCTTCTTTCTTGTTAATATTAATTTCAATTCCTGTTATCTGGTAAAGAACACTTGTGGTAAGTCTCAACTATATATTATTTTGATGATTAAAAAATATAGATTTCCAACAGAATGTAGTGCTATCCAACCCCTAGGTTTATCATCACGGCAATTTATTTCTTTTAGTTTATTGCCAAGACTTGGCACGACAGTAAGATTTTGAAGTTTTCTTTTATTTGTATATTCTTTAACATAAATTCATAAACACTAATCCGTAAGAAAAAAAAAATGTAATAATGTATGATTAAAGTTGTAATGCATTTCGTTTATTATTTTAGGACTTATTATTATTATTATTATTATTATAAGGGACAATTTCTTTTAAATGGCTTTTACTTTTCAATAATATGACTGGAATTTAATGATTTTTTCGGAGAATAGAAAAATGTGAATTACATTTTACAAACTACGTTTTCCCGCCTAGTTGTAGATATTTTTAATTAAACGTATTGCCATTTTTTTTTTTTTCCTTTTCTGTTTATACTTCATACTGGTGAAAATCAATTAACATAGGTTTACATGATAATTTTAAAATTATGATACCTTGTACATCGTATCATCTAAAACTTAATATTTTGAAAACCAAAAGTCTCCATAAAAAATAACGTCTTAATTATTTGGTTCAACGATATTGCAACGAAGGTTAAATCTGATTTGAGGCTGGTATCAGTTTAACAGACTTCTACACTGTATCTTTCAAATAAATTATCGATGAAAAATACAGGGGAATAAGTAAAAAAAAAAAGAAAAAAAAATTCTGACACACTGCTACTATTTAGCCAGCTGGTATCACTGTTAAAAATTTCTGTAAATTTAATGTAAATAATTATCAGAGTCTCTGTAATTTTACAACAAATTTACATTTTCTTTAATTTTTAGGTAAAAGTGACTAATCGATATTCTCAATCTTTATTCTTTTTTTTTTTTTTTTTTTTTTTTAATGAAAAATTACTGTTTTTACTTTAGAAAAAGTATTCCAAGTCCGAAATATATTCTCACCAATAATTAATTAAATTAATATTAGTCATTAACATGAATGTATAAAATAAAATACGTTTTTTAACATCTTCGTTTATTTTTCTCTGTAATTTTACGTAAGACTTAAGATAATAGATTACACAGAGTTTTCTGTTGAAATTTTTAACAGTGTAGAGCATGATATTGCTTAACACAGAGAAAACTTCCATACCAACCTTTAAATAATTTGAATAATGAAGCTTGTATGACATACACAGTTTATATTGAAAACATTAGAAAACAGCATTGGACAGGGTTAGATCAACGATCATTAAAATATAACCTTTTTGATACTTTACAACACTGGTTACACTGGTACAGAGAGCAATCACCTCTGCTCTCTTCTAGAAACAAAAAATCGACTACTTAACAGTAGAAACACACAATTCTGGAGGTACCATTTTGATTCACATAGTCCAGAGAGAGTACCCTTGCTATATTTCAGAACCAACTGTCGACGACGACAATGAAAACATATACATTTTTACTAAGGACAGAGAGCGTGTCTAGCCTCTTCTAAAGCCAAACGTTGACTCTTGATTACATTTTACAGGAAGTTTACATTTTAATTTACGTGACATAGAAAGCACCTCAGTTCTTCTGGAGAATTAAACCACAACTAACTGCTATTGCAAAGAAAAGAAATAATAAATAAATAAAAGTCATATACTAATTAGACGAGAGAGAGCAATCATTTGTTTCTAATTGGTTCGTTTGATCACACGTTTGATCATAGCCTACTAAACTAGATGCTAGTAGCGTGGCTCGGAAACTTGGTAACAGTTGAAATGGTAGACAGCGCCATCTAGTTCAGATTGAGCAGCTTTTTGATTCAACTGTCACCGATAATTTTATAAAATGATATATGATATATATAATCGACGTTTCATCGATATTTTTCGCCTTTTATGTATATTATATCTCACTTTTACACATTTTTGGTGGCTGTTGAATAAAAAAGTCCCACAATTTGTACAAGGTGGCACTGTCTACCGCTTCAACTGTTACCAAGATTCCGAGCCACGCGACAGGCATCTAGTTTACGAGGCTATAGTTTGATATAAAGAAGTCTTGTGAATAATAATAAGTATATATATATATATATATATATATATATATATACATATATATATATATATATATATATATCGATGTTTTTGTACGATTACAGTTTCTCTATAGAAACAATGATTGTTTCAAACCACACAATTAGCAGGTATAGATAATAATATATAAAATCGAACATTTTATTACTATATGTAAACCTACAGAAATGGCTTATAAAATATTAGACTGATCACAGAAATTGATAATTTTCTTGTTTTACAGCTTTATTTTTCACTTCTTTAATTTCTAAACTTGTGGGGTAAAAATAATAAGTGTAAACTTATATACTTCAGTGAAAAAATGTCCCAAAGGCTAAAAGGGGACGAATAACAAATTAAACAAAAAGCAGAACGTTTGGCATTACTTTGTTAAAAATAACGCTTTGAATTTGCTGGAGTATGTAACTATGTTCCATGGTTGCCAGATTTGGTCTTTTTTTATTCAATAGTCACCAATATTTTTGTTTGTAAGGTTTGTCTAATCACTTCGAAGATTGAGAGTCTATTATGTATATCAAATGTCACTTCTTCAAATTATTGGTGACTATTGAATATTGTTACTATAATGTATATTCTATTCATGTACATATAGAAAATAATAAATAAACGTATTTCGCTTAAAACATATGTAAGTTTTTTAACCCTTATCGCTCGTATGTCCCTTCTGAGGGGACATTAACAAATCGAGCCAGGCCTTAAGGTGTTCCTCTGGAAATGAAATGTTATTTTTCTAAAACGTGTAACTATAGGCTACATTTCGGCTACCGGAAAATTTTAACAAAAAGACTTATTTCATTTAATGATGAAGTAAAATAAAACTTTTCGGTAGTCAAAATTTAGTAAGTTGGAAACTATACATGTGATGTTTTAAAGGAACGCCAAAAGGCGTGTCTTACGGAAAATATGCCGAGCGCAAACGGTTAAACCAATACAACATCCTTTTTAGAAAGCATGTAATACTAACGTGAACACAACATTCTTTAATTGGATTTTAAAATTATTAAAAATCGTAAGAAGTATGAGTATTTTACTTAATAATTTTAACTAAGCCCAAGCAATATTTAACGTATATTTGTTTTGCATAATTTATTAGTCAAAAGTATGGAGTTACTCCCTTAAAAAATCTCGTGCAAATATCATGAGAAAAAAAAATATCGTTGAAAAAATTAGTTAACTGTTGATTTCTAACAAATATATATATATATATATATATATATATATATATATATATATATATATTAATAAATATTGTATTTAGAGTCATTTAACTACAACATAATAATGTTCATAATGCTCATAAGATGTTCATAAAACACTTTACCTTTTTTTGAGATAAACTAAAAATTGTCTTATTCTATCGACAATGTCTTTTTGAATCTACGCGATGTTTGAATTACATTTTTTAAGGTAAATAAATACATTTAAAAAATACGTTATGCAAGAAAATATTGATACTTAAGTTTTTTTTTTTTTTTTTTTAACCTAACATCTGACGAATAAAGGTCATAATGCTTACAATTCGGCCTCCATATGAGCCAAAAGCATAGTTAAAACAGTCATAGAGTTGTTATAAATAATTCAAAATGTATTTTAAATATTACATTTTTCTCATGTAGCCGTATTTTTGAAGTATTTTAGTCTTTCTGAAGAAAATTCAATTTCATTTAGTGAAAAGTATGATATAGATTGCGCTTGTCATATTTATTTAAAAATAAATATCCAGTATTTAAGAATAATTTACGTCAGATTTCTAAAATTTTAAAATCTATGTTCAACCTTAAGTCCTTCTTACGCGATTATCTACATTTAGTCTACTAAAGTAATTTTTATGGACTATCGCATCAAACAATAAAGACTAAAGATTTTTTTTCCTTATATGTAAATGATAAATGGTGTCTAATTACCTAAAGATTAACAGTTAATGAACTTTTAATGACATTTTTACGCAAGAGTGAAACAAATTTATGATGATTAATACCATTCATCAACGTCAATTCTTTTCTTTTCTTTTTTATCTTTATTTATTCTTTTTTTTTTTTTTTTTGGTAAGTGATTTCTTAAGCTTACAAGATTTAAGAAATCATGAGATATTTTTTACCATGCACTACTTAGATCAAATTAAAACAAAATGGCTTAAATATTTATATATTTCCATTTTCTAGTTTTTATTTATTTATTCATTGAATTATTTTTATTTTTATTTTATTTTTATTTTATTTTATTTTATTTTATTTTTACAGAAAAGAGGGATGAAATGGAAAATGGAAATGTATAATTTGTTTAAATATTTTTGTCAATTACTTTAATGAAAATAGATATATAAGTTTAATTGAATAGAATTTAAGATTTAAATGATATTTGTATAATTTGCACTGTAGATAAGATCCGCAATATTTTTACTATTATGTGTATGAACTATTTTGGGATAAATATTTAAATGACAACACATTTAAAAAGTTAAATCTGCATCCATCTGTAATAAAATAATAATAATAATAATACGTGATTTTAATAAAAATTAAAATTAAAAATTTCTAAATATCAGTTTTATTAGTTAATTATCACTACAAAATTCATAAAAGATATCAATTGCGTTTAAGCGAATTACTTGTTTATTTATAGATTTTTTGATAGTAAAAAAAAAAAAAATAATAATCATGATAAATGGAGCGCTTTATATTATTTCAAAATATGAATTTTTTTTAAATAATTAATAACAGTATTCCAGTTTTAGAATACATTAATACTAAAAATTCTGTAATATATTCTATTAACTTTTATGATTTTAAGCATTTATTTGGAAGCATCCCACATTATGACATTATTATGATTTGTAATAAAATATGTAAAACTTTTAGTTCAATTTTAGATTGTAATAAAAAATACTAAATTAATTTAGTTACTTTTAGTTTTCTTTTTTTTTCTTTCCTTATTTATTTATTTATTTATTTATTTTTTAAGAAAATGAAATTAAAATATTACTATGGGAATTTTTTCTCTACTTTCTTTTCTTTGCTAATATATTTTTATATTTTTAGGAAGAAAAAGTTAGTTAGTTCTAACATATAATTCTTTATTATTATCGATGAGCTTGTAAAGTTTAATCGTATTATTGTCTTAAAAGTTTCAGATAATATCTATCCCGGGAATTTATTTTCAAACATACTAATCATAATGGTTTAATATATATTTGTATTTAAATATTAAGTTAGTTAGTATTGAATTACTTTTTTTTTTTTTTATGACGTAAAAGGTTATTTTTTATGACTTAAAAGATTAGACTTTGATTTAAAGGCTTTTAGTTCAACTGATATATTATAAATACTGAAAGATGTATAACTACTGAAGCTTTTAACAATATTTTATTTTCGAAAATTTGTAGAATTAGAAACACATGTAACGCATGTGATACATTTGAAGGGACATAAAAAAGAAAAAAAAGAAAAAAAAAAGAAAAAGAAACTTATTAAACCCTAATTTTCAATAATGGTGTAAAGTTTTCCAATTTCATATAGAATATTTAATGTTATTTAAATACATAAATGGGCGAATAAACTAGCGTAGCAATAAACGTAAAAGAAATTTATGTCTGTTTGAAGTATCTTTCTTTATAAACTCGACATCTTGGTTTGTTTTCCTTATCTAAATAACATTCAATAGTAAATTACATAGTTCAGTGACAGTATTTAAATGTCCGAGTTTAATGTAAAACCAAAATGCGGAGAATATGCGAACTTTAAATGTCATCCATCGTAAAATATTTCGTAGAATTTTATCATATTCAGTAGAACAATTTATGTTATGTATTTTAAAAATAAGATAAGAGTAGAAAAATGTCTTGAATTTATATGCTTTGATTTTAAAATTGTGCTTATTGCTTATTGTTCATTGGTAGCAAATAAACATATTATTTATTTTTTAAATCGCATAACTAGCAATCTGAATTTTTATAGACATTGAAACACATTTTACAGTTTTGAATTGATTAGTAAAACATGTGAACTAACAGTTCTAATAGGACATTAAGAATTGTTTAAATTTATGTGAGAATGGTAGATGTCAATGTTTTATACATTGACATAATGTCATTTATACATAATGTCAGTGTAACATTAAGGAAACAAAAAGTTTATTACACATAATAGTAAATCCCCCTTTTTGCTATGAAATATTTTTTCAAAGAATTTCCAGTATACGGTTCGTTCATTGTAAAAGTGAATTATTTCCTTGGAAATTTAAATTGAATTAAGGAGCTTTTTTCAAATTTCTGAATAGGACATAAAGTCAAGATTCAGTAAGTGTTATCAATTTTTGTGTTTAATACAAATCATAGTTATAAGAATTTATAAATTATATTAAAAATAATTTGAAGTAACTTAGAAACTTCATTGTTATAATGAATATTTAGAAGTTTTAGTTTTATGAGAAAAACATGTGAAGCCATTTATGGGATTTTAATGCAATTATTGGAATTTTTTCTTTTTTTATAATGAAAGATGTGACAAAATCTGATACATGTAAGCAAAAATGTAGATATTTAAAAAATATGGAGTTACACCACTTTTACAATGATCTGTCCATATAGTACCTTTATATATTTACAATGAGAATTATTTTGTGTGCATTTCTCTCTTTTATTTTATATTATTTTGACAATAATTTTTTATTGTCATTATTGTCACTAAATTTATAATATTTGGTTTCCTTTTTAGTTAGAAGCACAGACAATTTTACTTACTAGAATAATTTACAATGCAATAAAAAAAAAAAAAAAAAAGAAAGAAAGAAAAAAAAAGAGAAACAAACTATAGGTAATATGAAACGTTTTATTTTCAAGAAAATTCAGCAATTTTAATGCAATTTGCATTGAGAAGTGGAAATTTACAATTTACTGGTTGCAAAAATGCCGTTAATTTCAGAAATTGGTTCCACACTATAAAAGTAATATGTATGTATATATATATATATATATATATATATATATATATATATATATATATATACATATTACTAAATATCAGGTAATTACTATTAAAACAACTTTAGGGAAATCGTGATGCCAAAACTGCATCAGCTTACTGCCTGTTATCTATGTATCACTAAAATAACCTGATTAACTTGAAGTGCCAGAATTTTTATTTCATTCCATGACACTTCTTGTATTCGCTATTTTAAACAACACGTTTTTTAGAGTATATTTTTTCATTATATAACAACGAATACATAGCTGCCAACATTACTAACTTTTAAATCGCATTTTACCATCAGTATTTTAAAAAGAAATGTGTCACATGCATTTTCGACGAATAAATAAGAATAAATAAACTGAAAACATTTATAAAAAATTTCCGGTATGAAGTCTCTGTTGAAAAGCCAGAGATTTTCGTCTGTGCGATTAAATGTGAAGAAAGTAATTCCTTATGAAAATAGCATAAAGAAAAACAGGAGGATACTAACTATGAACCGAAAAAAATTTAAAATCTTGGCAACTCTGGATTCACGTGTAAGTTATAGGAAAACAGCCCAATGCAAAAGTATTAATTATCAGATTTACTAGAATCCTATGAAAGTATTTCGATTAATTTCACCCTTATCAGATCCTATCTTTCATAGCCTGCGCAACCTCTACAATCACCAATTTTTAGAATAGAATTATAGGCAACCGTGAACGGATAGAACATGAAATTGACTTGCTTAAAGTGTAGCAATCTGAAAATGCATACGAAATAATAAAGCATTCTTAAATTAAAAATAGATTACTCTTCAATAAAAACGTATCGTTATTAAATTAATATTATGTTAGTTTTTAATTATTAAATTTAAAAGTCTAATTTATTTAACACATAAGTAAATAATAATAATAATAAATTAGCGTTTATCTGATACTTTTAATAAAGCATATATCATTTAAAGGTATAAAATTTGAATGCAAAGGTAATTTAATACAGATGTACATATATATAAATACATATTTTGTTATAATAACAATAATCCTTAAAAAAAAAACTTAAATATTTAAAAAAAAAAAAAAGCAAATTTTATTTATTTCCTTACAAAATAAAATAAAATAAAATGAGACCCAATACCAACATATTTAAATCAAAACTAGATTTTTTTTTTCTTTCTTTCTTTTCTTCTTCTTCGTCTTTTTTTTTTTTTTTTTTTTTTTTTTTATGATTAACAATTCTTAAAAAGAAATTACCTGGATTTTAAATTTGTCACTTATATAATATTAAATATTATTTTGGAATTGTATTGAGAATAAAAATAATAATCTAAAAAAAAAGAAAAAGAAATATCATACAGAAATATCATACATGTGTTTATTATTATTATTATTATCATTATTATTTATTTATTTATTCATGACTCAAGTTGCAAAATTATAAGTTCACATACCAGTGTCGTAGAGTACAAACTTAAAAAAATAAATTATTCTTTCTAATTCATGTTATGTTACTCAATAATAAAGTCTATTTGATAAAAATAAAAAAATAAAATCATAAAAAATTAAGAAAAGTAATATATATATATGTGTGTGTGTGTGTGTGTGTGTGTGTGAGGCGTAAAACTCCTCTGGCACTAATAACTTGACGCAACAGCATTTGATGTATTTTTTTCATTTAGCAAAAACAAAAACTCATAAACAAAGCTAATAACACTTCTTTCTTGAAACTACTGATGCTTTCGTCTAATTTGGCGAAGAAAATTGTTCAAAGTAAAAACAAATATTCGTCATCAATATCATCCATTTTTGAAAACAATAACTTATTTTTATAAATTTTGGATATCCTTATTTTTAATAGTGAAGATAGTCGTTTTGTTGTTTATTCTATTATTATTATATAAAAATTCAAAAATATGCGACTAGAAGTCTAAATAAATCAAACAATTTCGAGTATAAAACAAGAATATATTTTCTTTGTTAGTTTCGTGACTGTAAAGGCAAGAATCTAATATAACATTCATAAAATCTAAGGAAATGTATAAATACATTGGCTTAATTTTACAAAATACTTTTTTTTAAGTTAAAAAAAAAAGAATGTTTTTAAAATCTTAAGAATATTGGCTATTTTTAACACATTTAAAGTTACTATAAAATTTTTATTTTATTATAACTTGGCAACTTTGACTGCAAGACGGTAGGTTTCATTTATAAAAATTTACATTTTCATTTAATAATTATAAACAGAACTAGATTAGGTTTTTCTATAAAATATAGATTCGGCAACAATTCTTATAGTAATATATATATATATATATATATTCACAGATTCGATATCTTTAAATTGCGTTTTCTCAGTTTAAATCAATGTTTAAACTTCTGCAGATATAAAAAAAAGGCTTAATATATATATATATATATATTCTGTTTAATAGAACCCATTTAGAAGAATAAGGCAAGGGTTTTGAAATTTATTAACTGGTTTCAGAGAAAAAGATTTTAAAGTGCATGTCGAAGTAAAATATTTGTAATAAGAAAAAAAAAAAAAAAAATTATATTTATATTTATTTACTTACTTTCTCTTACCCAAAAGGTAAAGAAAGTATTGTTTTTTGGTCAAATTTCCAAAATTGAACTTTTGTTTCATTTGCACATTTTGAAGTCCCCTGAATCCAAAAATCATGTTTTTAGTGGTTGGTCTCTGTGTGTCTGTATCTGTCTGTTATCAGCATATACCAAAAACAAATTATAGCAGAAAGTCCAAACTTGGTATTCTAAACGTGTATTATATAGGGATGTTGCGCTAAACTTTTCGTTGAGATCAACAAAATGGTTCGTGTACAGGGACGCCCAAGAGAAACCAAATACATTACATCTGGAAAACTGTAGGTAAGTATACTTTAGTATTTATAGACTGGATTAAACCGAATGAAACGAATATATATATAGATTATATACGTAAAAACATATTTAGTGTAGAATATTTTATAGAAATCATTCACTGTTCATTTACAGAACTACTCAAAAGAACTAGATTCTAGTACGACAATGCTTGAAAATTGATGGAAATATACTTCAAGTTGTGAAATATACTTCAAGTTCAATTATTTAAATAGCAACTATCTAGGAACAATATTAAGGTAAGTTTCAAGTTAAATTAAATTAAATTATTTTTATTAAAAACACTTTAAAAACACGTAAAATTAATTTTTATTTAAATTTATTTTAACTTTTCGCTTTGAAATCCCAAAGCGATTTTTGTTACTGAATTAAATGAGCAGTTTTTTTTAAATAAATGTCCTTTCACAGTGAACTCTTTTTTAGAGATATTGTTTAAATTAAATTAATAAAAATTAATAAGTAAAATTTATTGTTTCAAGTATCAAAAAGTAAAATTAATTGTTTCAATATTTAACAACCAATCTACACAGTTAATTTTAATATGATGACATTTTGTCCTTACTGGTCTATGTGTTTTCAGTAGTCTTAAATCTGTTGCTCAGTTTTGACTGCGTTTAAAAAAAAAATATTAGGATAGATTATTATATAGATGGATAATAGATAGATAGAAAGGTGTTAAGGGTTTTTCCTATATCATGTAGTTAATTTGGTGATCTAATTAATTTAGCCACATTGTGAAAATTATTTTTAATAAAGACAACCGCCGTATAAACTGACAAGACTGATAGATTTTGCCGTATAAACTGACAAATATTAATAATTATAGAGACTCGTGTTAAATTTTACAAACCCATAAGGTTTATTAGTGCGACATGTCGAATTATTTCTTTCAATCTGGGCTTTTGCTTTATCGTCGATTGTTGAGTTCCATCTTAAATATACCAGGTTACCTGCCAATATACAGTTTTACCACTAAATTGCCTAATATATCTTAAAATATTAATGTCAAATCTGTAAAAAACATTTTATAAAAAAGTAAGTAAATAAATATAAATAAATAAATAAATAAAATCCAGTAAATGAAAATAAATAAATAAATATAAATAAATAAGTAAAATCCAATAAATATAAATAAATAAATAAGGAAATATATTTCTTTTTATGCCCGAAAAGATAGAAAAATAACATAAAATAAATGTGAAAATTCTTCTTTTTCTTTTTTTTTTTTTTTTTTTCAACCTACCCAGGTAAAAAAATCAGCAAAAAACCTTTAAAAAAATACATACTTTGCAGGTATTTTGAAGGTTTGCACAGGTATTTTGAAGGTAAATAAAAAATACAGGTTTCCTTCAGGAAATATTCAGATTTTTTAAAGGTTTCATACAGGTTTTTTAAAGGTTTCATACAAAAATAAAAACTGCAGGTTTCCTTCAGGAAATATAAAGGTTTTTTAAAGGTTTCATACAGGCTTATTTTAGAAAGCTTATAACCTTCAAATTACCTTCAATGACTTAGACAATTTTAATTAGATTATATCAGGTATTTTGAAGGGAAATGAAAACTGCCTTTCATGCAGGTAACTTAAAGGCTTTTGAAGATCTTTTTACAAAAGGTTGTTTTTTTTCACAGGATCGGATCTTTTTACAGAAGTTAACTCTTTATTAAAGAGAGAAGAAGTGTGACATTGTAAAGAAAATTCGGTGGGGAGAAAATAATGCCTGGTGTATGTAAAAACCCAGTTAGAAATTGCACTTTTTTTGTAAAAAAGTGTATATTATGCATAATTTGTGCATTAAAACTGAATATTTGTAAATACGTTGGGAAAAAAAAAAGAAAGAAAGAAAAGAAGGAAATGCACTTTTTGTGCAAATTATTCGCATTATTTATACATGCAAAAAAGTGTATATTCTATGTTGTAAAAACTGTGAACATATTTTGTATAAAATTTATTCTTATTTTCTGTTGGCAAAATTTGTGCATTTTTATTCACAAAATTGTTTGTACATTCTAATTTTGCCAAAAAAAATATATATATATATATATTTTTTTACTTTTTACTATATTATATAATCAGTGTGTTTTAAAAATCTGAATACACCCCAAGTGGCCTCGGGACCCCACGTAACACAAATTCCTTTTTTTTTTTTTTTTTTTCAAAGGAATTTTTTTTCTTTACAAAACCATGTTAAGGGTGCTCACTCCCTTTTACGATTTCCCCGTCTCAAGTCACCAAATCCCATATGAGTCTATGGCAAAATTTGTTTATAGAATTGCTCATTAGTCATTACATAAAAGGTATTTTTAAATTCCGTTTACACATTCAGAAAATTCCCAATCGTTAAATGAGTACCCGTTTTCCAAAAACTGAATTACGTTTTACAGCTTAAAAATAAGAAATTTAAAAAAAATTAAAAAATAATTTTTTGGAAAACTTATTTAACAGTTAAGTATTTTCAGAATATAAAAACGGAATTTGAAAGTAACAATTAGGTAATTGTAATTCTATAAGCAAATTTCGCCATTAAATAACATGGGCTTTGGCTGACCTTGACGATCCGTAATGCACCCCCTTACCCCCCCCCCCCCAAAAAAAAAAAAAAAAAAAAAAAAAAAAAAAAATCATGTATTACCTTTATTTATTTGTTTTAAGCTAGGAGGATCTAAAATATTATATGCATATTATTCATCTTTATTTTAAAATATAGTTCATTTTTTATGATTATTATTAATATTGGTTAAATGTTCAGTGTTTTACAAATATCTATCAAGCTATTGTTTTCTCATTTAAATCAAAGAATTTCTGTAGCATAGTTTGTAGCACTTGAAAAGCAGATGTGGCAACACAACGCTATTGTTTACAAGTCCGTGAACCAGATCCAACATGGACGCCCGGCGTGATGGAAGGAAGAAACAGCGTGTCTACACGGATTTACTTTTAGCTTTCATTTATCAAGTTAAGTCAACATTTATTATTTTTTATTAGTCAAAACTACCTGGAAAGCAGGCATTTATTTTATTTTATTTTATTTTTTTTTATTGCAAATTTGTAATATAAAGTATTTTTTTCAGTGTGTTTCATCAGTATTGCAATTCCATTCAGAATATTAAAAGTTATGTTTATAATAATCGAACTTGTATGATCAAATTTTAAAGTACAGTATAATCTAATTAGAAATTAGTTATTATTTATACTACAACTTAATTTATTATTGTAGTAAATATCTAGGATTACTTAATGTCAAATTTTTGAATTAGGGTGAATTTACAAGAGTGATATGACGATATAAAATTGGTTAAATTTTGTTTAATAATAATAATAAAATAAATAAATAATATATAATTTTAAAGAAATTCCTTAAGGATGCTCATTAGTGGCACATATTTACGTAGAAGATAATAAAAATAATGACACTGTTGTTTTCATTAGATTCAAAGCTAGAAATGTTTAAAAAACTCTTTATATGCTATATTCTAATAGCTTCATTTTAAAACAACTAAAGCTGTTCATATAATTATTTACTAAATATGTAATGTATTTTATTTATTTCTTCACTTTCAAATGAACAGAATGTATTATTATTTATTAAATGCACAGATATTGCTAGGATTTGTTTTTCTTCTAGAAGTGAGAGTATTCCTTGACCATTTTTAAAAGAGTGAATTTAGCATTAGGAGGGAAAAATTAAATAAAAAAAGTAGAAAAAAATAAAATGATCTTTTGGGAACTTATACTAAATTTTACTTCTCAACATGTATATACAGGTATACAGTAAATGTGTGTGTAATAAACTCAGGTTATAAGTTTAAGTTATGAGCTCAAGTTATATTTTATGGACGTGCATATTACCGATTGCTATAAAATGAAAATTCATGCGGTTGAGGTATCCATTGATTTTTTTTTTTTCATGTACACGGAGCGTTACAGACATGCAGATTACTGGTTGCTGTAAAACGAAATTTCATGTGTTTTAAAAATTCATGCAAGTGAGGTATCCAGTTATGTTTTTTTTTTTTTTTTTTTTTTTTTTTTTCGGTTTCATGAACGCGGAGTGTTACAGATGTGCATATTACTGATCGCTATAAAACGAAATTTCATTCGGGTGAGGTATCCAGTGATGTTTTTTGTTTTTGTTTTCATGGTCAAGGAGCATGCAGACGTGCATATTCCTGATCGCTGTAATGCAAAATTTCATGCATTTTAAAGATTCATGCAGTATGCGAGTGAAGTATGCAGTTATGGTTTTCCTTGGTTTTCATGTACACAGAGCATACAGACGTGCATATTGCTGATCACTGCAACACAAATTTTTTTGCGTTTTAAAGATTCGTGCAGTATGTGGGTGAGGTATCCATCCAGTGATTTTTTTTTTTGTTGTTTGTTTGTTTCCATGTACACGGAGTGTACAGATGTACAGTTGGCAGTAAAAATATCCGAGCGCTTGCCAATGATTCAGATGTCAAAAAAGTATAGTTAATATTATTTTGTTAAATAAATCCTTGTCAAATCCTGTTCTTAGTTTGACTAGGAACATTACTATACAAGGATTTATTTAACAAAGCTGTATTAAGTGTACTTTTTTGTGACGGGATTATTGCTAGTGCTTGGATACTTTTGCTGACGACTGTTCGTATCACTGATTGCTGCAAAACGAAATTCCAGATGGACGCCAATTACCTGTAGCACAGTACTAGTGCAACGTTAAATCCAACCTACCTATGTACATTGCTACAGTAGCAGTTTATTTAATATATATCGTTTGGTTTTACTTTTTTAATTTTGGCAACAAAATTTCTGTGGGAGATATGTTTGTAGTTGTTATGGTTGCTTTTTTTAATGTAAAATCATGATTTATTGGTTTAATATAATTCAGTATTTCTGTTGAATAATATATTTAAAAAAAAAGCTTTGCAGTAGTGATTTGAAATGGTGTTAATTGGCTGCTGTATATACTTATTTTGAAGTTTTCACAATGGGGCAAGGGGGGGGGGCAGTCTAAAGGTAGAAATTAAAAAATTTGGTTGGTGGCCACTGGCCACTAGCCTTCATTTTTTTAGTGGCCACTTTTAAAAAGTTAGTGGCCACTGGCCACTCGCTGATAAAAGTAAAAGTAAAATAAATTTTTTTTTCTTGAATTTTTTCAATGTTTAGTCTCGACAAATCATTAAGAAAATAATTAAGGTAGTCAAGTTTTTGAAACTCATCCACAAAATTTTAATAAATGAAATAGGAATAGATTTACATAATTTATACTATGAATGTAAGAAAATACTATTCAATACAAAATTCATATGTTTAAAATGCTCTTTGAATGTGAATTAATTTTGGACATTTGGAGACGGGGCTATTGAAGTGAAAGTGCGTCGAATGATGTTTTTAATTTTTCTGCGAACGTAATGCAATCGGAGTTTCAGCCGATTGATTATCTCACGAGCTTCCTTTTCGTCTCTTTCTCCCGAAAGTCGGCCGAAACTCTCATTTTGACATTTTTTAAAAATCAAAATCTAATACTTTTATAGAAAAATGGAAAAAATCCATACTTTTTTTAGTATATGAATAAGACTACCTGCCAATTTCCAGTGTTTACTGTTAAAATTGACTTCCGAAAATGTCTAAGTGTCGATGTTTGATTTGAGAAAGCCTGAATTCAAGGCGCGCGGCGCGTTTACTGCAAAAACGCCGCCGCGCGATCTAAGTTTGCATTGGAATAGGGTATTCTATAAAGAATGGGTAGAAGAATTTTAAGTGTTTACTATTAAAATTGACTTCCGAAATATGTTTGCAAGTGGCGAGGTTAGATTTTAGAACAGCCTGAATTCTTTGCGCGGCGTGTTTACCGCAAAAAAGCCGCCGCACGATCCAAGTTTGCCTTGGAATGGGGTATATTTTATAAAGAATGGGTAGAAGAGAAGTGGCCACTGCATTGCCGACCAAAGGCAATTTCTTTAGTTGCCACTTTTAAAAATCTAGTCGCCATGTGGCGAGTGGCGACCGCTAATTTCTAGCTTTAGAGCAGTCCCCCCCCCCCCTGGTAACATGTAATAAGCATATTTTTCTTAAAATTTAAAACTATGTTATCAGAATTTTATTAAAAAGAATTTTTTTTTTAGGTTGTGTGCCCGCTTGAATTTTTTTTTTCTGGCAACACCACTGGGTTCGCACTGGATTAATTCTTTCTTTTATCCTGTTTTGTACATACAAATTTTCGGAAACAGGTAAGTAAAAAAACCTTCTATTTTATTTATATATTATACTTTTTTTTATGTTATTGAGCATTTATGTTATTTTTGTAATGTTTAATATTGTTGAAAAGTTAGGTTGTTGAAAATTGGTACAGATAGGTTTTAAAGGCCTTCTAGTCGAATTGGGATGTTTTCGAAAGTGTAAAGTTATTGGGGGAGGGGCAAAAAAATAAAAATACAGTTACATCATTCAAAACTGGTACATGAGGTTTTTGATACCTACAAATCGATTGCGGATATTTTCGAATTTGTAAAATTATTAGGAGGGGCGGTAAGGGGGGAGGGGCAAAAAAATAAAATACAGTTAGATTGTTCAAAATTGGCAAATAGAGGTTTTCAATACCTACAAATTGATTGCGGATATTTTCGAATTTGTAAAATTATTAAGGGGGGGGGGAGCTATGGGTAAAAACAAATTGAAATACAGTTAGGCTGTTCAAAATTGGTACAGATTGGTTTTAGAGGCCTGCAAGTTGAATGGGGATATTTTCGAAAGTGTAAAGTTATTAGGAGAGCCGGGAACGGGGGGAGGGGCAAAAAATAAAAATAGAGTTAGGTCGTTCAAAACTCGTGCATAGAGGTTTTTGATACCTACAAATCGATTGTGGATATTTTTGAATTTGAAAAATTATTAGGATAGACGGGAGGGGGGGACGAAGACGGAAAAGAATAGAAATAAGAGTTTGAGTGTTCAAAGTTAGTAATATTAAGTTTTAAGGTCCAATAAATCGATTGGGGATATTTTCAAAAGTATAGAATTATTAAAAGGGGAGGGAATGATGGGTGCAGGAACAATCGCCGTGCGCGCAGGTATATGCTGGCACAGGCAGTGGGGGTCCGGACCAGACCAATTATCCCACCAATAAGAGAAGAATATTTTTATATTTTATATTTTTTCCCTTTCGATAATATAGTGAGTGTTGAACATAAATGCACACAGTGGCTTGCGCTGCCAAAGGCAGTGGAAATTCGGTGACATTTTTTCTGATAAGATTTTTTTTTCTCTTTTTTTTTCACATGATAAAAATTAATGCAATTTTAAGAATTCATTAATTATAGTGATCCATTTAAAAAGATGGACCAGCGAAGTGAGTGTAGCCTGCAAGTTTAAAGTATATGTAAGATGAACTATTTTATTGCATAATTATATAATATAAATTTTCATGAAAATACGTTTCGGATCTTTCTCACAAAGTATTAAATATTCACAACTAAAATTGTACCCTTGTCATTGCTTATAAAGATTTTTGGTATTTTTATCAAATTTATTTGAAACAGGCATTTTAAAGAAAGTTATTTTTCAGTGTATAAATTAAAATGTGTGTAAGAATGACTAACATGTGAAAACAAAACAAGAGAGTAGAAAAAATTCATAAAAGACTTGCTTCTGAACCCATTTTATGTTTCACTATATAAAAAGTAACATGTCATTCATTTAACATACAGGAATTATGCCAATTTTACCAAAACGTAAAAGATAGTTCTCATGAAAAATCAATTTGGGTTTTTTTCTCATAAAGTGTAAAATATTTATAACTAATATTGAATTCTTATAATTTTTATACAACCTTCAATTATTACTTTCCGAACACTATAGTGAGGAAAGTATTGTAATCATGTCAAAAATCCGAATTCGAGATTTTGATGTTTCTATACGTTTCGAGGTCCAACGAGTCCGTTTTCACTATTTTTACGATGATGTATGTATGTGTGTGTGTATGTATGTGTGTATGTATGTGTGTATGTATGTGTGTATGTATGTGTGTATGTCTGTGAGTGAACACGCTAGCGTCTAAACGCTTTGTTCGAATAAGCTGAAAGTTGGTACGTATATTGTAAGTCACCATAGTACGAACCCTATAGATTTTGGTGAATGTAGCACTTATAGTTTTTTTACAGGGACACAAAGAAAAATTCTTTATCATTATGGCCAAGGGACCAAAATCTTAAAAGTGCGATAGCATCTAAACGCCTTCTTCAATTGAGCAAAAACTTTATACACATATTATAGGTCACAGATACTCAATCTGTATAGATTTTGGAGAATCTAGCACTTATAGTTTTTTTACAGGGACACAAAGAAAAATTCTTTGCCAAATTTTTAAAAGTGTGATAGCGTCTAAACGCCTTATTAATCTCAGCAAAGAATTTGTACACATGTTATAGGTCACATTTGAACCAACTGTATAGATTTTGGTGAATCTAGCACTTACAGTTTTTTTACAGGGACACAAAGAAAAATTCTTTATCTTTATGGCCTATGAGACCAGCGATAGCATCTAAACGCCTTATTCAATTGAGCTGAAAATTTGTATGAATATTATAAATCACTGTTGCACTAACTATAAGCATTTTGGTGAATCTAGCATTTATATATTTTTACAGGGACACAACGAAAAATTCTTTATCCTTATGATCTAAGGCTCAAAGTTCAGTAGCGTTAAATAAAACCTCGTGTGATATATGGAGAAAAATACTCAAACACTCTGTTATGGTTTTCTCTTTTTTGTTTGTTTAGCAACACCTCTTTCTTTATTTTATCTACAAAACTGTTAGTTACTCAATGTTCGGAAAGTCGACTGGAGTCACTCCAGATTTTTTTTATCAAATTTAAGCTAAATCATTTTTTGGTATAAATTAAAATGGGCGAGGTTTAAACACCTGCCTGTATACATATACACACAATTTTAGTCTCACATATAAAAATAACAGGCCATTCTTTTGAAATGTATAAGATTTTTTTCTACTCTCTTATTTTGTTTTTGCATGTTAGTTGTTTTCACATATACATTTTAATTTACGCTGAAAAATATCTTTCTTTAAAATGCTGTTTTCATTAAATTTGATAAAAATACTAAAAATCTTTATAAGCAATGACAAGGGTTCAACTTTAGTTATGACTTATGAATATTTAATACTTCGTGAGAAAGATCCAAAATGCATTTTCATGAAAACTGTCGTTTATGCTACAGTTAAATTTCAATTTTGTTGATGTTTTGTTGTTCATAATGTTTGTTCAGTCTTGTTGATGGCCTGTTATTTTTATATGTGGAACTAAAAATGTGTATATAGAGGCATGTATTTAAAAAATTTTCCTGTAGTCTTGTTTTGTTCATGCATTTTTACTTTCCGAACACTATAGTGAGGAAAGTATTGTAATCATGTCAAAAATCCGAATTTGAAATTTTGATGTTTCTATACGTTTCGAGGTCCAACGAGTCCGTTTTCACTATTTTTGCGATGATGTATGTATGTGTGTGTGTATGTATGTGTGTATGTATGTGTGTATGTATGTGTGTATGTCTGTGAGTGAACACGCTAGCGTCTAAACGCTTGGTTCGAATAAGCTGAAAGTTGGTATGTATATTGTAAGTCACTGTAGTAAGAACCCTATAGATTTTGGTGAATCTAGCACTTATAGTTTTTTTACAGGGACACAAAGAAAAATTCTTTATCATTATGGTCAAGGGACCAAAATCTTAAAAGTGCGATAGCATCTAAACGCCTTATTCAATTGAGCAAAAACTTTATACACATATTATAGGTCACAGGTACTCAATCTGTATAGATTTTGGAGAATCTAGCACTTATAGTTTTTTTACAGGGAAACAAAGAAAAATTCTTTGCCAAATTTTTAAAAGTGTGATAGCGTCTAAACGCCTTATTAATCTGAGCAAAGAATTTGTACACATGTTATAGGTCACATTTGAACCAACTGTATAGATTTTGGTGAATCTAGCACTTACAGTTTTTTTACAGGGACACAAAGAAAAATTCTTTATCATTATGGCCTATGAGACCAAATTTTTAAAAGTGCAATAGCATCTAAACGCCTTATTCAATTGAGCTGAAAATTTGTAAGAATATTATAAATCACTGTTGCACTAACTATAAGCATTTTGGTGAATTGTGGCCACCACGTGACTTTCTTCTATATTTTCCTATACAAATTCACTCAGTAACAATAATTAAAAAAAAAAAAAAAAAGTGGGACTTTGACAAAATTGTGGGTAAAATGTGAAAATTTGTCTAAGTTTGTCAGAATTTATAGATTTTTACAGGGACACAACGAAAAATTCTTTATCATTATGATCTAAGGGCTCAAAGTTCAGTAGCGTTAAATAAAACCTCGTGTGATATATGGAGAAAAATACTCAAACACTCTGTTATGGTTTTCTCTCTTTTGTTTGTTTAGCAACTCCTCTTTCTTTATTTTATCTACAAAACTGTTAGTTACTCAATGTTCGGAAAGTCGAGTGGAGTCACTCCAGATTTTTTTTTTTTTTTTTTCTTGATTCCTCACTCGCCCATTTTAATTTATGTTAAAAAATGATTTTGCTTAAATTTGATAAAAATAATTGAAAGCTTTATAGTAAATTACAAGATTTCAATTTTAGTTTCAAATATCTAGCATTTTATCAGAAAAGAACCCAAGTCGCTTTTTCATGAAAACTACCTTTTACGTTTTGCAGACATGTTACTTTTCAGCCTTTTTAAGCTTGAGAATTATTATTCTTGGGATCAATGCAAATCCACATTAAAACTTTTTGGACATGTGTAGGGGGGGGGGTGTCAGCCTCAATTTGTGCAGTATATTATTAGCAATTTCTATGTGATTGGCTTCAAGAAATGTCAAATTCAAACTTGGAGAAAATGAAGAAGAAATAACACTTCAACTGCATTTTCCTAATGAACTTGAACTTTTTTTTTTTGCTAATCAATTGCCCCAGCAAACAATGCTTCTATAGAATAAACTTATTTTCAAGTATATGTAATAAGTTTGTCTGTTTTTTAAGTACTTACAACTATTTTAATTATAATTAATATGATATTCAATATAAGATTTATTGTTCCGATTTTCTTTATTGTGTGTACATGTATGCAATCAGATTTAACATTATTTTTATTATTGAAAAATTTATATTGTGTCAGTTGCCTGATACCACTTTTGAGAGGGGGAGAATAAGTTCAGCATTTTTTTTCTGTAAGCTTGTACCATTTCTGGTTTTGGTAAAATTTGAGTGTTATAGGTATTTTTATATAATTATAAAGGAAAAATTGGCATCATGCATGTATATTAAATGCATGATACACTATTTTTTATATAATAAAACTATAATAAATTTATTCTACTCTCTAGTTTTCTTTTCGCATGTTAGTTATTTTCACATACATTTTAATTTGCACTAAAAAATAACTTTCTTTAAAATGCCATTTTAATCAAATTTAATAAAAATACTAAAAATCTTTAAGCAATGACAAGGGTTCAGTTTTAGTTGCAACTATTTAAGACTTCGTGAGAAAGATCCAAAACACATTTTCATGAAAACTGCCATTTATGCTTCATTTAAATTTCAGTTTTGTTGCTGTTTAATTACATAATTATACAATAAAATATTTCATGTTAAATATATAATAAAAGAATAGCCTGTTATTTTTATATGGTGAAACTAAAATTGTGTATAGAGGCTGGTATTTAAAAAAAAAGTTCCCCCACCCTCGTTTTGTGTATACATTTTATTAGATTCCATGCCCATTTTAACTTGCACCAAACAATTATTTTGTTTAAAGATTGTTTTGCTTAAATTTTATAAAAAATAATTGAAAGCTTTATAAAAACTATAAAAGTTCAACTTTAGTTGTAAGTATTAAGCACTTCATAAGAAAATCCAGATCGTTTTTTCATGAAACTTTTCATTTACGTTTTGGTAAATTTTGAGTGTTATAGATACTTTTGCAATATTATACAGTAAAAATTGTCATCATGCTCACATGTAGAATGAAAGACATGTTACTTTAAAATAGTGAAACTTAAAATGGTTTCAGAAGCAAGTCTTTTATACATTTTTTATCTGCTTGCTCTCTTGTTTAGTTTCTGCATGTTAGTCATTTCCGCACACATTATAATTTATGCTAACAATTAATAATAATAATTATTATTATTTTAAAAATGCCGTTTTACTTAAATTTGATAAAATTATAGAAAGCTCTTTAAGAAATTATAAGAGTTCAATTTTATTTGTAAATATTTAACACTGTTGAGGAAAAAAAAATTGTTTTTTTATGAAAGCTGCCTTTTATGTTACAGTAAAATTTGAAAGCTAAAAAAGCCTTTATGTACAGTATAAATTTTCATGATATTTTTCAAATGAATGTCTTTATTTTTATTTGTTAAGACCCGAAATTGGTTTAGAAGGCAGTCTTTTATACAATTAATTTTTGGTGGGAAAACACTTAATTTTTTTAGTGTATAGTGTCAAGAACTAAGCAAAATATCATTTTGTGCAGGCTTACTCTTATGTGTATAATCAAAAATTTTCAGTGTGTTTGTTTTCAACAGCAAAATCCTGCTAATAAATATATTGCTTTTGTTTTTCTGATACTGTATGAGAAAAATAAAATGACGGAATTCTGAATGAGAGAATTTTAGTCTGAAGAAGTGGAAGAAAAAAGATGATAAAAAGGATTCACTTTTCACCCTTTAAAAAATATATATACAAATATTTAAATAAATAAATCATATATATGGTTCATAGTTTTAAAATGTTTTTATATTTTAGTGGAATATATTTTTATGTTATTTCAGTATTTCTCCATTTCTTATGTCTTAATACACAATTTATTAATTTATTTTTGAAAAAAAAACATATGTGTATAAATTGATTTATTTTTTTGGGATGGGGCGGGGGGGGGGTGTAACTGCTCATATTTCCCACAAACACAGAAAAGTTTTTCACAATTCCGTTTTACATTTTGAAACATTGCATTAAAAAGAGAATAACTTTCTAACTTAATTATTTTTTGTCATGGGAAATCAGCACTTACCTCTGTTAAACTTGTGTTTGATCATATAGTTAAAATAGTGAAATTAATAAAAAGTGCAAAGAAAATTATTTAATGAAATTGAAAGAAGTTTTAAAGTAAAAATTATGATCATTTTAACAACAGCAATAGATTTGGAATAAGATTAATAATCTTTAAAAAAAAAGAGTCTCTTATTATAAAGACACTTAAAAAAAAAAAAAAAAATCATAGGATCCCATCCTTTGTGGAAAATATTCATGATTTTAGAAGTTTCCAGAATTTTTTTTTTTTTTTCATAATTGATTTTCTTGAACTTGCACAACTCACTAACAATAGTATATATATAAAGAATAACTTACTTTTTTGCACATGTTAGCCAAAAAATCTAAATTTTCTGTGTTTTTTTTTTTTTTTTTTTTTTTTTTAAATAATAAAAAAATAAATGCGAATATTTTAGATGCATTATTTAATATCCATTTTAATACTATAATTATGCAAGAATAATTTGTATGATTTTTCATACATAATCTTTTTTTTTTTTTTTTTTTTTTTTTTTTTATAGTAGTAGTAGTATTTGTTTCTAAAACAGTTCCTGAATAATTCTGAAAAGTTCCTGAATCCAATATTTTTATTTCTTTTGAATCTGGAGCCGAAAATAAAAAGATATAACTGCAATAAAACACATATTAACATGTACACATGCACATTTAATTGAAAATTGTCTATTGTATTGTCTAAATATTATTTACGAAAGAAAAATGTATTGAAAAATAAGTCGAATTGGGCCTAGAACAGTACTGGAAGCGGCGATTATTAAACAAAAATTTGCTTCTGCAGTCCTGCCTTCTCCTTTACCCCCCTCCCCTCCCCTCCTATACGCACCCTGCGGCCGAGCGGTTCTGCGCTCAAAGCTGGTAGATGGGAGGTGCCGGGTTCGATCCCAGGTCGCGCTCATCGACCTAGCCGTTCGGAGTTTTCCGTGGTTTCCTCCGAAACTCGCGTAAATACAGCCTAGGACCCCCTTAGAAAGACCCCCACGGAGGGCATTCCCCCTCTAGGCCTAGGACACATCAGGAGTCAATCGGCCTTAAATCCTACAACCAACCTATACGCACCCTGGCCGTTTGTTTCACTTCAATCGCCCCCCCCCCTCTTAATATTGAAATGAAATTTCCACCCTCTCTCATCTTCAGAAGTTTGTAGCTTTTTTCCTCTTCTCTTGCATTATCTTCAGTTGCTGTATGTGCTTTCACGCAGATTTCGCTTCAGAAACTGGCCTCGGCCGGCATGGCTTGGTTGCTCACCGCTTTCCCGTCAGCGCCGTGGTTCATAGTTGCTGTGTTATTGGTTCCACTAAATATAATGATGACTGGATCATAAGAGCAAATCGCTAAAAAAAAAGTTTTTATTTTTCTTTACTTTTAGAAAAAAAGACTGTCTTAACAAGAAAATAAAAAACCCTGAAATAGACCATCAAATAAAATTGGAGAATTTTTTATGTGGTTGGTTGCAATTGCAGAAGATTTTCCAGACCATAAACATTTTTAACTATTTCCAGCGAAAACTATTTCCAGCGTTTTGTTTTTAAATACTAAAAGTTTTTAAAATCATGAAAGAAAAAGAAAAAAATTGAAATTATTCTGGATTTTGGAATTTCAAATAAGCGGTACTATATTGTATTTTGCAATTTATTCAAAAGAGCACTTTTTTCGAAATAACATTTGCTTATTCTGCAAATTCTGATTGATTCCGCTAACTAAATAAACAAACAAATCCCCTCCTCCCCCCAAAAAAGGCATTTCATCTCCAGTCTATCACTTTGCTGATGCTGGTTTTGGGTCATTTCGCATGTGCTCCGTCAGACAGAATGCACAAGGAATGGGAGAAAAGTGATGTCATTGTTTTCGACTGGATCAGACAGCAGATGCAGTCCACAGAGAAGGATACAGCCAGCGATTCGTTTGGTTTTGAAGGAGGTAAAAAGAATCTTTCTCCCATTCTTCTAAATTCAGAGCTAAATAGCTCAGGAAAATAAATTGCTTTGAACTGATGACACAGATTTAAATAAAAGAAAATTTATTCTTTTAGAATAAAGGATATTTTTGGGGGAAAAAATACAGGTCCTCGTGACCCACAATAAAAAAAAAATTCTGCATCTCTTTCATTAAAATTGAGATCAATGGTGCGCTATAGCTCACCAACGCGATCCCTGACACTATAACATGCAAGAGCTTGCAACAAATGTTTTAAGCCAAGAAAAAAAGGTAATAAAGTAGACATGAGTGCTGCAAACAAAGCAGAATGAACCTCACCATTCTGCCCTTTTTGTTCCCTGACGAAAAGTCTTGTTTTCTTTCGATACAAAGCAATTGCTGTGAGTATTCTTCTGCTTTATGATGTTTATTCAAAGTTTCGTACATATTTCATGCTGGTGTTACCTTTTTTATTAAGCTTTAGCTATCGTACACAAAATTATGTAACCTTTTCACAAAAAATTTCCATTTATTTTAGTACTATGATTATTTCATATGACTGCCTATACTTTATTTAAAGAAATATAATTGATATTATTAAACATAAAATTGTTGGTTAAAGGTTCTATAACTTTTTTTTTTTTTTTTTTTTTTTTTACATAAAAGTAAATAAAATTTTGCAAATATTTTGTTCTTCATATATTATAATGGGTACTAAAAATCAAATCCAGATTAGGTACAAAAACTTTATACCTAAAGGAAAACTGCATAGATCTTTTTTATATGTAAGAAAATTTATTTCGGGAACATATTTAAGGAAAACTGTAGATATATAGGACAGATTAAAAAGGAAAAATGAAGCTTTTTTTTTTTTTTTTTTTTTTTTACTTTTAGAAACACTGCAGGTTTTTTACCTGCAGGAAAACTGCAGTTATTTCAGACAAATAAAAGAGAAAATGAAGGTTTTTTTATTTTCAGGAAAACTGCAGGTTTTTTACCTTCAGGAAAACTGCAGTTATTTCGGACAAATAAAAGGGAAAGTGAAGGCTTTTTTACTTTCAGGAAAACTGCAGGTTTTTTACCTTCAGGAAAACTGCAGTTATTTCGGACAAATAAAAGGGAAAGTGAAGGCTTTTTACCTTCAGAAAAACTGCAGGTTTTTTACCTTCAGGAAAACTGCAGTTATTTCGGACAAATAAAAGGGAAAGTTAAGGATTTTTACCTTCAGAAAAACTGCAGGTTTTTTACCTTCAGGAAAAGTGCAGGTTTTTTACCTGTAAAAAAGATGCAGGCTATAGTCCGAAATACCTGCAGTTTTCCTGAAGGTTTTTTTTAAAGGTTTTTTGCTGATTTTTTTACCTGCGTAGATTTAGATAATATTTAATTTAGATAATAAAGTGCGAGTGGAGAAAAAATATGACGGTACTCGATAGTTTATTTTAATTAATTTATAATTATGTCAATGATATACGAAAAACTACTTCTGTTCTTTTCTTTCTTAAAATAATCTGAAGGAAAAAACAGATTATATTTTACTGGAAGAAAAATTGTATATTTAGACTAGTTATTATTATTTTATTTTATTTTTTCCTCTCACATTAGTTTAAAAATACTTAAAATATCATTGAGAAAAATCTTGCTAAATTAATGGATCCACTTTGACCTCTTGGTGAAATTTGAAATTTTGCACCGAAGTAGCTCCGAAGTTTCTCGCTAAAATATTTACTAATACAATTGAGATAGCCCTTTTAATTAATTGTCAAAATTATAACAAAATTTTATAAGTCGTCATGGGGATCCTATGCTATACCGAAGACATCTTGAGAAATGAATGTAGTTAAAAGAAAATGCGCTATAAAAATAATATTTCAAAGAAAGTTGCTCTTAAGTATACTTTTTTTTTTTTTTTTTTGAGTAAAATATTTCAGGTTAAAAATTTTACTTATACATTAATTTCTCTGCAAAAATTAACTAGCAACAGTTATTTCATTTTTATTTGATGAAAATTGTAAGTTTATAAAATTTACTCATTTGTATTATTAATATAGTGATGCTGAGTCAAAATATTCTGAAAGAAAACAGCAAGGAGTTTTTAATTTATTATTTTCTCTTATTTATATAGTGGTATTGCAAAATAATTGTCGATAAATAATTAAGTATTTTTTCGGGATGAAATTTTCGAAAATGGAACTTTGCTATATTGACCCGTTTTTAAGATCCCCTGAACTCGAAAATCGTGTTTTAACGATTGGTTTGTGTGTTTCTGTGTGTCACTGTGTGTCTTTATATCTCAGTGTCCTTATATCTCAAGAACGAACAGTTAATGGAAATCCGATCTCGATTTTCTAAATCTATATTATCTAGGAATGCTATATTAAACTTTTTGCGTAAATAAAAAAGTTAGTTCATGTACAGAAAAAATCATGAAAGTTTAAGTACATTGCGTTTATAAGGGAGATTTCTGGTAGGTACAGTTAGATATTTTTAGACTGAATCAAATAAAATGAATAATTTAAAATTACATCTCATATACAGACATGATAACCACACGAATATTTGTAGAAAACCGCAATTTTTATGAAAGAATTCACTGTAAAACACGTATAAAATAAATTTAATTAAAATCATTAAAAAACACATCGTGTCAAGGCCATTCGCCTGAACATCAGGGCATCATCAGGACAGAGCCATTTTAACTAGAAGTACAGTAACATTTGATTTATATATACATAAGAACCATATTTCGGTTACAGTTATTATACATGAAATAGATGAAACAGATCAATCACAAATGAAACAGTCCGAAGGCATAGAGTCGAGCTTCACTTGGTTTACTATGGAGACACATTTTTGTGGAACAGTTGAGGCCATGCATTAATTTGTGGGGTGAGGAACATACTGAGGAACTTGCATTAATTTAGATCTTTACAAGAAAAGGTTGGCTGGTTGGGTTTCACGCCGCACCAGTGCTGCGCAGATGGAAAATTGGCGACACAAGAACAAGGAGAAAGACTTGTTTTAAAACAGCAGCCTTTAAGTCACTTTAATGGAGAATTCTTTAGGTAGACTAGTAGAGAAAAACTTGCAATAACTGTAGGAATTTTTGTACCATTTTCATTAAGGAGAGGCTGGATTAACATTAAGAGTAAAAAATGCAGAAAAAACTGTCACTGTTAACAATCATTAGGACCAAGAAACTGTTGAAGGAAATTATATTAGATATGTGGTTGTATTAGAAAATACCATATTTTAGGAAGAAACGCATCATCTTTAAAATTGATTGAATTACATTTAATTATATTCACAGCTTCCGAAAATGTTAATTCTGAACTAGTTGATGGAGAGGAGATGATTTGACTGAAGCTGAGGTTTCGTACATAAAATTGACTAAGGCTGAACTCTTTCCTTCTTTGACGCTGCGAATATGCTCTTGAATTCTTTTGTTTAAAGTTCTTTTGGTTTGTCAGAATGTTTTCTTTTATATAGGACAAGCCAAAAGAACATTAAACAAATAAACAAACAAACAAACAAAATAAACAGCATATTCGCAACGTCAAAGAAGGAAAGAGTTAAGCCTTAGTCAATTTTATTTACGAAATTTATAAATATATGTATCAATTATTCTGGAGACAAATATATTGTGCTGAAGAAATGCATGCTGATTTGAAGTTCGTTTTTTCTATGACATTTGCAGTTGCTTTCTCTATCTCAGTGTCAACAACGATTATTCGTAAACTTTATAGCATGAAGAAAGATTTTAAATATTTCGGTATGTTATCAAATAATATTCGAAAGAAAAACAACTTTCAGTTAAATTCTATAGGAAATACATTTCAACGTTTTGTCAGATTTTCAAAGCTCCAAGGAAATATTTACAACTTTCCGTTTAAAGGTGTTTTTTTCTTTTTCCTGATGCTCAATTTTGTTTTAGATGTGTATGAATTTTGAAAATTTTACAAAGTAATGCCAAAGTAAATATGAAATAAAATTATTAAGTTTATATTTTGCGATATTTTATTGCACAGTTGTATTAGTTAAATATACATTCTATTATAGATAAATTAAAATATATTTTCTTAAATTTCAATTAATATTAAGAAGAAAATCAGATTAAATCTCTTTAGGAAAATTGGTACAGCATTTTTTTAAAAGTTAAATAGTTAACTACAATACTTCGACTGAAGCATGCTGCTTCTACTGTATTATATCGGTATGAAAACACTGCGTTTTATAGATTAGGAAAAAAAAAAAAAAAAAACACGAAACATTCTTGATCTTGTTTACAAAAAAAAATATCTTCATAGGTATGCAAAATTTGTTTGTACAAAGAAACACAGGCGAAGAAAAGAACTAGTACAATAATACGCCACCTGTACATTACTTTTCAAGCATTATATTTACAAGGGATTCTCAAACATTATTTTCTCCTTCTATTTGGTGCTAGTGTTCTTTTTGACTACAGACAAATCTATCACTAAAGTATAACTTGTTCTTTACACCACAGAAGTTTAGAATATGTAATAGTTAATGATAAAGGTATATAAACTAAGAAAATATTTAATTTACACATTGCGTTTATTAATTTTTACACCACCTTTTCACGCTCTTTAATTGCAAGTGATTATAAACCAGCATAAGCTTAAAGGAAATAAACTCTAACTTTCATTTCTAAAAAGTCGAAATTCTTCCCGGAACATTATACAATGCGTTAACGAATTATTCTTTATAAAATATAGTTGCGCATTTTACACGTTTATAACAATATTTTTATTCTTTTACATATTCCATCAATTTAATTAATGATTTTTACTTTCCGAACACTATAGTGAGGAAAGTATTGTAATCATGTCAAAAATCCGAATTCGAGATTTTCATGTTTCTGTACGTTTCGACGTCTCCTGAGTCCGTTTTCACTATTTTTACGATGATGTATGTATGTGTGTGTGTATGTCTGTGAGTGAACACGCTAGCGTCTAAACGCTTTGTTCGAATAAGCTGAAAGTTGGTACGTATATTGTAAGTCACCATAGTACGAACTCTATTGATTTTGGTGAATCTAGCACTTATAGTTTTTTACAGGAACACCAGGAAAATTCTTTATCATTATGGCCTTTGGGGCCAAATTTTAAAAGTGTGATAGCGTCTAAATGCCTTATTAATCTGAGAAAAAAATTTGTACACGTGTTATAGGTTAAAGTTGCAAAAATTGTATAGATTTTGGGGAATTTAGCACTTACAGTATTTTTACAGGGACACAAAGAATTTTTTTTTTTTATCATTATGGCCTATGGGACCAAATTTTTAAAAGTTCGATAGCATCTAAACGCCTTATTCAATTGAGCTGAAAATTTATATGAATATTATAAATCACTGTTGCTCTAAATATAAGCATTTTGGTGAATCTAGCATCGATAGGTTTTTACAGGGACACAACGAAAAATTCTTTATCATTATGATCTAAGGGCTCAAAGTTCAGTAGCGTTCAATAAAACATCGTGTAATATATGGAGAAAAATACTCAAACACTCTATTATGGTTTTACCTCTTTTGTTTGTTTAACAACTCCTCTTTCTTTACTTTATCTTCAAAACTGTTAATTACTCAATATTCGTAAAGTCGAGTGGAGTCACTCCAGATTTTTTTAGACAGAGAAAGAGTATTTTAAAACAAATACCTTTGCAGAAATTGAATATTATAATTATAAAACTCATTTCATTTTCATCAAAACTCTCTCTCTCTCTTTTCTTCCTTAAGAATAACAGTATTTTAAACATTTTATGCTTTATTTTATATTAATTGAAATATTATAAAAATAAAATTTCTCTAAAGAAATAAATTTTAATTGTAGGGTTAAATCTTTGTAAATGTTTTAGTCGTAAGTCAAAAGTAACAAAGTGTGTATGCTATATATTTTTAAAGATATTTACATAAATCTCTGTTTAACTTGATTTTGTATTTTCACTTGTCTCTAAAATAAATTTTGACTTATACACACACACACGCATATATATTATTTTTAATTAGGTTAATTATTTTAAGCGAATAAAAAATATGTAGTTGAGTTACAAATATAGGTTTAATTTTCAATATCCTAGAAAAGAAAAAAAAAAAGAAAACTAATTTGATTGCATGTGAATTTTTTTCAAAAAATATTTTGTAGCAGAGTCAATCTAAATGTATACATAATCAAGTAAATATACTCTCTCTAGAAAATGAAATTTAAATCAAATTTATCCTGAAAATGCAATATTTTTTGACCCTGTTATATTATATATCTATAATTAAGTAAATACAGACAGAGAGAGAAAAGTTGGAAATTCAATTTGCTTTCAATTACTAAAAGAATCCAAAAGCCACCATACGTTCGCTATAAAAGCAAATAAAATACCTTTTATTTATTTAAACAATTCTGTTTGACAAATAAATGACATCTCAATTCAAATAAAGGAATTTCATTAATTCTAAACATGTTTACACTTTCAACAGACTTACATGCTGTTTAATAATTCACTTCCTCTTCTGAAATTTGTTTACTTTTACTGAAAAATGATTAATAGATTTTACATTTATTTTTATAGGTTATTTTAAGATGATGAGTTTCATATCTATTATGTTGACTAGTTTAATTAATGTATATTGTCACGCAATGCCTTTTTTTTCTAAGTATTCTGTTTATTATTTGAGATTAATATTAATTTAAACAAACTAATGAAGATTTGCAATAAATATTATCAAATGTATGTTTGTAATTAATGTACACAAATAAGAGGTTTTATGTATTCTTAAAGTAAATCATTCCAAGTACTCTAAACGTAAATAGAATTTGCAAAATATTTGAATGTATCAGTAATATATATATATATATGTTAATTAAAAATCTGCTTTATTATTATTATTATAATTTCTAAAATATTAACTGCAATATAATACGTGAAATGAAACTATTTTTATATCTTCGATTGTTTAGCTTATGACAAATGGAACGATAGTAGAACGAAATTTTGGTTATTTCGTATATATTTCTACAGATGATTCATTTATAGATATGGAAATAGCAATTTTACGACTCATACAATTTGGAGTCGTGTGTATCTTTGGAGTGTGTGTGCCTATGACACACACACACACACACACACACACACACACACACACACGTATATATATATATATATATATATATATATATATATACCTATATATAACCTTTAAATTGCTAAATGTAACATTATATTTCGAAAAAAAGAAAAGAAAAAAAGTATTTCTGTTCTATAAAAAATATGTGTGAAAATGTAAATTAATTTTAATTCTTTCCCATTTTAAGATACTAGTAATAAATATATATATATGTATATATAATTTTAAAAATTGATGAATTATTTAGAATTATAATTTACGGTAATTCATAATACATTTCAGGTATAGTGACCATTTTGGAATAGCTTTATATATATATATATATATATATATATATATATATATATATATATATATTTTTTTTTTAAATAAAGAAAGAAAGAAGTGACAGTTATCTGTATTCTGAGGCATATTTTTTTATTTTTAAAAATGAGGATCACAAAGATAAGAATATTCCAAATACTTTTTTTGCTACAGTTTATAATATTTTAGAAAAACGATTTCAAAATACCAGTTGTCCTTGAAATTTGAGGTCATACACCAAATATAAGTTAAGTGAATACTGTCTAGTTAAAAGCTATTCTAATTTCTGGGTAATGTTTATTTTTTTACTATGAATGATATAATAAAAAAGTAAAATTGTTAATCATTTAATGATTTTCTCAGATGATGTAATTTATTTGGAAACAAGTCCCAAACACAGTAAGGAACTTTAAAAAAAAAGTTGCATAATTATGGGTGTTTTTTTTCCTTTATATATATATGTTTTATTTAATTATTTATTTTTGTGAAAAAAGGAAAAATTATTGAAAATGGTGTTTTTATGTTATTACCTTTTGTTTTTGTCTAGTTTTCAGGGTTTCATTTTACATTTTTTCTTCTTTTTTTGCAGAATGCCAGGGTACGTTTACGTTGAGAGGGCTACCAGAACAAGAAATATTTGAGAATTCAGATTTTATCATCGATATTTCAATGTGTTTTGATATACTTATTTGTGGGTCATTCCATTTAAATTCAAAGGGTGCGTGCTGCTCGACTGTTTATGTTTCCTTTGATACGTGTGTCCCTTATAAGCACGTATGAGAGATGTTCAAAACAACTTTTATTTTTTCTCTAATATTAACCTGGAAAATTATACAGGTCTTTAAAAATCGTTCTCCTGGACAAAAATGGGATTATTAGACCTGTATATTTTGACACAAATATCTCTGAATTATTTTGGAACAAATCTTTTTGAATTAAATTTATGAGTGGATAATTTTAAATATTAGTATTAAATTGCATAAGGTAAAGGTGCCCCATGGTTAGTTATACTGCTGTAACTTAATAACTAAAATAATTACAATAGTTCAAATTCAAGGTCAAATGCATTTTTTTTTCGGTAGTGAATAACTCCTCTAGGGAAATAAACCACAAAATAAAACAACACAAACATTAATCTCTGGAATCACATTAATGAGAAAATTTAATTATAATTGTGTGGTTTTTAACCGTTTACAGTTTACAGGTTTCCGAAATGTCAAAAGTGGCATATTAAGAGCTCCACAAACTAAAAAGTGATAAAACTTTAAAAATAATTTCTTTGCCAATTTGTTAATCTAATAAAGTATTATGTGTACTCTGCGTATTGTTTTGTGGTTTTGAGTTACAAATGAAATACTTATAAAATAATGCTTAAATATTTAAAAAAAAAAAAAAAAAAAAAAGTAGTTTAATATTTTATCATAATTTAATTCCATTAAAGTAATTTTGCACTTTTATGAAGCATATTAATTTAATAAAACAAAATGAATCTGCAGTTAATTAATTCAGTGTTTAATTTTCTACTTTAGTTTGTGTCAATTAGTCGAATAAATAAATAAATACATACATATCTATTTTAACTTTGGTTTGTGGAGGTCTTAAAATGTATTTTTTGTCATTTTTCTGACATTTTGGGGGCCTGTAAATTGTAAAGGATTAAAAACCACACAATTATAATTAAATTTTCTCATTACTGTGATTCCAAAAATTATATTTTGTGATATCTAATTTTGTGGTTTTGTTCCATAGAAGAGCTATTTTCTATCGAAAATGACAAAAATTTGATGTTTGACTTTGTACTAGACATGGGATAAACAGTTACTTTTCAGTAAAAGGTTACACCGTTCCATACTACCTTTAATAATAAGTTCTTGTAACATATTATTTTTATAACATATTACTCTTTAGTTTATATACGGCTAGTGTCTTTCTAATCATTTCGGGTTATACAATATATACATATGTCATGCATAGTGGATGCGATTTTGAGGTCTGTGAAGACGTTTCCCAGATTTGTGAAGAGGATTTTATTGTCCGTGAAATAGTGAATCCATCAAGTACATTGCTTACACAATAACCAGGCTGGTAGTCCATAGATCCTTTTAAAAGAGAGTGCCACTTGAAAAAAATAACATCAGTCATTTCAAATAAAATAGTTTTTTATTTTTATGCTAAAAAGATGAACAATCAAGTAAGCACTTGCACGGGTCTCGTAGAATTCTATAGGCTAGAGAGAGAGGGAGAGCAAACGAGGGCAGTTGTTTTCTAAACCAGTAAACAAGAGATATTCACTGTTTGAAAGCAAAAGGTGTACTCAATTGCATTCGCCAATTCAAACCCGAAATTAATAAACTAATGCCAAATAAAGCGCCAAAAGAATGTTCTAATTGGTTAATTCAAAAATTTAATCCGTTATTCAAAAGACAAAGCCAAGGTTGGCAACATAAATTATGCCAAAGTAATTATTTTTTATCGGCGCCACCAATATATCATTAAGAATTTATTTGTTCTTTTTTTTAATTTTATTATTATTATTAAAAGAAACGAATCCACATCTGTTGACGCCAATAAGACTGAACTAAGCTATTATAAAAGCATAAATCACCGGAAATGAAATAAATTTTGCAACTTCTGTTTATATTATAAAGTAATTTAGACAAATAAATTATTTTCTATCTATAATTAAATGAGATATTGAACATACCGTTGATGAAAAGGGGGAAATGTATCTATCTACAAACGAATAAGTCCCCTAGTAAAAATACAAATTAAATTAAATAGAGATTGCCTTTTATAATAGAATGAATTGAATTCAGAGGATATTACAGAATAAAATGTTCTTTTTATTGGAATAAATTAAATTAGATTTTATATGTTAAATGAATGAATTAATTTTATAACTATTCTTAATAAATTGACTTTTTTATTTAAAATTATAAATTGAATTATTTAGAAAGAAATTAAATATTTAAAAGAACATATGTGTGAACTTGTTCTCACAAGGTCCAATGCTTTCGAAGGGTAATCTTCACTTTATTTAACACTAGAATTTCTGCAATTAAAAAAAAAAAAAAAAAAAAGAAAAAAGAAAAAGAATGAATGGATGAAAAAGAAAAGAAAGAATGAAAAAAAAAAAAAAAAAAAAAAAAAAACGCTGATATGAAATAGTGGTAGATTTAAAGTTTTATACAAACGCTTGTTCCAATCGTGTTAGCATGAGATTCTGTTAAATCAATTCATTTAAACGCGAAAACAGAATATTTCAAAAAAATATCAAGTAACACGTGCACGAGTTCCGTTTTCTATAAAAAAGAATCCTCATATTATAAGCCATATAACTAAGAAATAATCAAATAATAATAACAAATCTTTAAAAAACATCTTTAAGCCAACCCAATTGTTAAACTACGGAGTGATTCTCTCTTTCGATTTTCCGAAGAACTTGAACATTCCCGATTGACAAGGAAATTAATATTTTTCAATCATACTTAGAAAATAGTCACTTTGAATATGTTTTCTAAAATTAGAAACACATATTTAAAAATATAAATTTTGCTTACAAAAACTGATTGAATAAAATTATTTATTTTATCAAACACTTAATTTTAACATACGACCATAATTATTTATCCTTAAAACCACAACAAATTTATTCATTTTAAATAATTAGAAATAGTCACGAGAAAACATCAGATAAAAAAAAAAAAAAAAAAAGATATAAAATAAATTAATTAATATTCATTTTTCTTATCAAATTATTCTTGAATAAACTCAAACAATATTCTTCAGAAAACCACAATAAATAAGTTCTCTTTTCAATTCCAGCTGCTGTAGGCGATTTTAAATATAAACAAACACTCTTCATTCTTTCCCCTTCCAACTCCACACATCCTTTTTAAACGCCTTCCATTGTCTTCCCAAATCTACTAGTGTCTTCAATACGCGCGTAAACCCAGCGCGTGTATTCCGATTCCCTTCCTACTCCCCATCCTCATGATACAATAATTAACATCAATTAATCACCTCTAACCTATCTCATCATGGCTGTTTAAATTAGCTTCATGAAAATATTATTTCGTTAAACGGTAGTATTAAGTGTTTTCGACATTACATATCATGGACATAGCCTATACTAATATTTAAATTAAACTAATATACTATAATATTCAGTCTAGAACAACACTTTTAAATAAAATATTAGAAGGATGTAAAATAATCAAATCTATCACCTATTTCAAAAGAATATTCGACTAATATGTAATCTACGATGTTGAATTTCACTGGTAGACTACACTGATATTTAAACTAAATCAATACACCATAACAATCGATTTAGAATAATACTTACAGCAAAATATTAGAAAGATGTTAAATAATCAAAGAAATTACTTATTTCAAAAAAATATTTGGCTGATATGGAACCAACGAAATTATTAATTATTATTTAAAAAACTCGTTACATGAAAGCTGGTGAAAATATTTCACTGCTTCCTTTATTTTCTGTTAACGAATAAATTTCACCCCAACAAATAATCTAATTTCTGTCTGTGTTCTCTTGGCACATTGCCAGAGATATGACTCTCTCTCACACACATTTTTTGCGTGCAGAGAGATAAAATTAAAGTATTATCTATTTAATATGAACTTTTCAATAATATATTACGATGTGAATGGCTTCTTATGCAATAACAGTATTATTTATTTTATTACATGAAATAACGTCCATCTCTACTTTGAACTATTGTAATTCTTTTAGTTAATAAGTTGCAGCAGTATAACTAAGCATGTGACACATTTACCTTATGCACTTTGATACTAATATTTAAAATTAACACTCATAAATTTAATTCTAAAAGATTTGTTCCAAAATAGAAAGGTTTAATAATCCCGTTTTCGACCAACAGAAAGACTTTTGATGACCTGTATAAAATCCCAGGTTAATAGTAGGGAAAAAATGTTTTGAACGTCTCCAATGCGTAACTATAATGAACACAATTATCAAAAAAAAAAAAAAGAAAGTCGAACAACACACTTTCTTGAATTTATATAGAATGACACTTCTAGAAGAAATGAGGCAATTGTAACTGCCACAAATGAAACCTATGTGTTTTAATTGATACAGTCATTATGAAGGTATATGTTTCATTAAATGTAGGCATATTTAGGTTGATATGTAAGAATAGTTAGTGGATAGCAGATAAAAATAGTTTTATGCAATTTTAAATAATTTTAAATTGGTAGTGAAACATACATTTTTATTCGAATTCAGACCTTCTCTTATTTTCCGGGGTGGGTATGGTTTAGTATGGTATGGTATGGTACTGGGTTTCAGGCCGATCGACTGCACTAAGGTCTTATGCCTGAGGAGCAGTGTCTTCCGTGGGGATGCTTCTAAAGGATCCTAGTCTGTATTATATATCTATATCTATATATATATATATATATATATATATATATATATATATATATATATATATATATATATATATATATATATACATATATATATATATGTATATATATTTATTTATAAATTGAACTATATTTGGTTCGTTCAATAAAATATACATTTAGGCAATAATTTTTATGTTTTTTGATGTATTTTTTACAGATTTAAAATCATTAAATTGGATGTTCTCAATTTGCATTTTTTACAGAAATTTGTAATTTTTAAAATGCTAAAACTTCTACAAATAATTAAAGAAAAACTCAATAATTTTTTGGAGGCCTAAAAATACCTACTTTATATACTTATACCTACTTAATGTTGATGGATTTTGAAATTTACTTATTAGTTTTTGTGCATGTCTACGTGAAAAATTTGCGGAAAAAAAAAAAAAAAAAAAAAAAAAAACATGATTTTTCTTATATTTATATTTTTAATATATTTTCTTTATAGATATTGCAAAATTAGTTTCGAAGTAGGACCTATTAAACCTCCAAAAATAATGATTAAGTATTTTCTTCAATATCTGTAGACGTTTTAGCACTTTCATGATCACGAATTCATGAAAAAATGCAAACTGAGAAAATGCAATTTAAAGGTTGCAAATATGTTAAACATATATTAAAAAATAAAAAAAAAATTTCTTAATATATATTTAATTGAATAAACATAATATAATTCAATATCTAAATATTAATTGGAAATATATGTTTTTATATAAAAACAAAAGTGCCAAGACTTCTTAATTCGTATCTTTTTCAATAAAAGTACTGATAATATTGTATTTGAAATTTAACATATATTAATATTTTAAGTTTCATTCCTAGAAGTTTTGAATTTTTAAAAGTTTTTTTTTAACAATAAAACAGATTTAAACATTTGATAATTGTAATAAAATTTCACTTTTAGAAAATATTTTTTCTTCTGCTGTGTTAAAAATGCTTATATTTAAATCAAATTATTATTATCTGTGTTTTTATTTTATAAAACCTTTATTTTAATATAATGATCCGTAGATGGCGTCACAACACATATCTCGAATAGCAAAAGGTGCAAAGCAAAATGTCTAATTTTAAGACATTTTAAAATTTAAAACGTTCCTCTTGAATGTCTTATTGGACAATATTAAGACATTTTATATTAGTTTATTTGCACCCGCAGTTTATAAAGATAAAAAAAAAAATGTCTTAAATTAAGATATTATCTGTAAGTTCTATATTAAGACATTTACGTGTCTTAAATTCGTTTTCAGACATTTTTATTTTGTGTTACTTTAATAGTTTATTGCAGTGAAGTATTTAAAATATACTATATATTTATATTATTATTATTATTATTAATATTATCTTTTTTTTTTTTTTCAAATTAATTTTGAAATGGGACTTTTTCTAGTGTAAATTATATGTATTTTGAGGAATAATATGAATAAATTCCTCCACATTTTGATTAATAAATATTTAGTATTTATAAAATAAAACATGGCCTTTTGATAAACATATTATTTGCGAAATATTTTTCGACTTTTTTTTTTTTTTTTTTTTTTTTAAGATTACTTAATTTTTAAAAGCAATTCATGCGTTAATCACCTAGGTCAGGAATTTGATACACTTCCGAAAACCAACTTCACGATATTTGGTCTTTAAAGGGCAAGTTAGTTTTGCTTGTTCAAAATCAACTGCCTATAGAATTCACGAATAATGTTAGAAGCAAAGGAATAAAGGAAATTTTTCTTCTAAGTTATAAAAGTAAAAAAAAAAAAATAAAATAAAAAAAAGAAAAGAAAGAAAGAAAGATAAAAGAGAATTCTGCAGCGAGTTTTTACAGTTTTGAATAAAAATTAGGTGAAATTTTATTTGTCCCACCGGTCATCAAAGGGATATAAAAATATAAGTAGTTATATTTTCCTACCAAATTACAGTTATCAATTTTGTAATGAAAGAATTGAATTAAATTTAATATATTTTTCTATACTGTATCTATCATAACTTTCTATATATTATTTGAGATCCGAAATTTTAGTATTTACTTTATTCTGATATTTTCTTGCATGCATTAAATTTGTGTATCGAGCTTGAAAAGAAATGAAATGTGGAACTGCTGTCAGCTGTATGGAAATAGAAAAATAGCCACGTGATAAAGATGATTTCTCGTCCCTTGGTGTATATCACAATATCACATAGTATTCATTCTAGAGGTTAAAAAAACGACACGACTGGAAAAATGCCAAATCTGCAAATATTGAAATCCAAAACTTAAAGCTGCGCCATTATTCCCTCATGAAAGAAATAAAATAGAAAATTTTACTCTTCATATATTAGGAATAACTTTACAAATGATATACACTTTTGGCAGCACTATTTATAATATGTTTTATCTTTAAGCTTACTGAAGCGTATTTGTTTATAAAATAACACAGAAAATGGATTAATTGAACTAATTTTGTAAAAGTTGGCCTGAATTCCTATTTCAGAAGCCTATCTATGTATAGCCAAATTAAAACAAATATTAAATATTGTCATTATTTAAAAAGATTTCTGAACAAATTATTTATCTTTATAGCATGCAAATAATATATGATATTCTTAACTGGCAATATATACACGGATTTATTTATTTATTTTATTTATATTATTATTATTATTATTATTATTATTATATTTTAGCGATAGTTTTCTGATGTCGTTTGAGATTTGTTATTATTATTTTTTTTTAACTCATAGCAGGTCAGATTTTCTGATATTTTAATTCTTTTATTATTATCACTGGTGACAATTTCCATAGTAAATACACAGGGTAATCAGAAAATAATTGATAGAGGCTCTAACTTATTCATTATTGTTTTTATATATTTAGAATATATTACAAAGATGCAAATTATTTTATGTAATATTCAGGCTAAAATAATATTTTTTATTACAATATTTTTTATTATATTTTTTATTTATGTTTATTATTTACACTTAAATTGTTATTTTGCAAAACGGTATTTATTTTATAGCTTATATATTCATTTATTGCATATATCAACAACAACAAAAAAAAGTATATGCTTGCGATTTAGATATAACTGTTTTTCAATTTATAATATTTACAGAAAATAGAACAAGATGTGTCTTCATTAGCGCTAAAACAATTGAAAAAAAAAAGGAAAATGGAAAAAGAACAATAAAGAAAAAAAAAAAAAAAAAAAAAAGGCAAATGATATAAGCACAGTGTTCCAACAAAAATTTATTAATCTTTACTGAATAGACTTCATGTAAAAATAAATTATATGCAAGAATATAATTGTTTGTGATTAAGAAAAAAAAAAAAAGGGTTAAACATCCGTCACCTCCAAGTCACTCTGGGAATTTATGAGTTAAGTTCAAGAATTACAAAATTCAAATATATGTTCAACGTTCATATTTTAAATCTCTAATAAGCAAATATTGCAATATAACCACCCTTATAATTTGATGCAAAAAATTTCGACAATCTTTCTTAGATTGGCTTAGGTATGTATTTAAATAAATTTGTTGATGGTTTAAACACAAAATAAAATTTACGTGTTTTTATTTATTTTTTTGTATTTATTATTTTCACTCGTAAACTTTGTATGACGCATGAAAGACGGTCTTTAGTTGTGATCTCTCCAATGGACTACGTATGTCAATATATTAAATATGATTTAAGTTTACAATTTAAATTTGTCACATCACTGGAACTTTTTATAGCAGAGTATAGAAATTTTGTACATGATTTGATAAGTATATGTGACTCTTTAGATTTTTCCTTTTTTTTTCTGTTTTCGCAGCAAATGTGGAAAAATAAACGGTATAAAGTTTTTGGATATAAGGAAAATATGTGAAATCCCATATGTGTTTATTTACGAAATGCACATGGTAAAATATGTCCCAATATGTGTTTATTTACGTAATAACATTATATCCCCCTGCGAAATTAAAAATGCCTTTCATGCGTTTACTCTAGCCTATTATTAAATATTATACTTTTTTAAAGAAAAAATATCAGTTTTCAGACTGAGATTACATACACACACATATAAAGATATCCGTAAAATTTTTGCTTTAAAAAATAGCTAACACAAATACTTAAAGTCTAATTTCTGGAATTTTAGGAATTCTGCAGCCAAGAAGGGAATTGGGGGGAAGCATGATCTCACATGCACAAACAGTTATTTCACAAAAAAGCGTCATATCTCAAAGTAAAAAACAGATATGCATTAGATTTTTTTTTTTAATGTAGCTAACACAAATACCTAAAAACTAATTTCTGGAATTTTAGAAATTCGGTCCGCAGCAAGTGGTAGTGGCTAAAACGTGATTTCCCATCCATAACAGGCGATTTCACACAACCCATTATATATCAAACAAAACAGTAGATATCCATACGATTTTTACTTTAAAACATAAGAAATACAAATACCAAAAAAAAAAAAAAAAAAAAAAAAAAAAAGAATTTTTGGTATTCTACTCCCAAGGATGGGGGAGGGGCCAAGGCGCGTGTTTTCATGATGTGATGAGAGTGATTTCACAGTCATCTCAAAGAAAAAAACACATATCCATATGATTTTTTGGTTTTAAATATAGCAAATGCAAACACTTAGAAAATAACTTCTGGAATTTTAGAAATTCGGCCCCAAAGTTGGTGGGTGGGGGCAAAACGTAATTTCACATTATCTTCCATCTATACATATAAAAGAGCACATTTACCACTGAATCCACATTGCTGTGGCGATTCTGTGTGGGACTGGGTCACGAATTTAGGTGTGAAACTTGGATCTATAGCATTTCAATTAGACGGGGTTTTGCGAATTTTCCCCTTTCTCCCTGTGGGACAGCCGGCAATAATCTGTTTGAGAGCATAACACGGCTTCAAATAGCTTTAAGTTAAATAAATTGCTTATGGGGAGACAAAGTGTATTACAAAAAAGTAAATACGAATCTAATAAAAACAAAAAGGTAAGCAAAACAAGCTCATAAATAAAAACAAATTTGACGATTTAAGAGAAGAAGGGGAGGAAGCGTTATATCGCAATTTTCCAGTCAAAGCTCTTTCTCCTGTACCGTAAGAAATTCCAGGAATCCGAGCAACAAGTTCACGGGCAGTGATCCAGCTGTTTTGAAGTACTTCACGTTGAACCATCTCGACAATCGCCTCCAAAACTGATGGTCTTCCACGGTTCTTCATCGTGGACGTCCTTCTGACCAGCACTAAACTCCCTGCACCACTTTTGGACGTGTTGAAGGGACATACACTTGCGTCTCCATACACCTCTGTCAACTGACGATGAATATCCACCGGTGGAGTCCCTTTGGCGTGCAAAAAGTGATTTTCAGAATGATTCTAGCAATTGACGGGAACAACATTGGGCACCTCCATCTCGGACGCCTTGTGAGCCAAGAATGAGCGGCGCAGCGAAGCGCGGTCTGACAGAATCGAGAGTGAGGGAACAGCTGCGCATAGCGGTGTTGCCAGATTTCGCCTCGCACCTTCCCGTGCGGCTGGAGCTGTTTGGGAACCTTATTTCTGGATCAACCCTCGTATATATATATATATATATATGTGTGTGTGTGTGTGTGTGTGTGTGTGTATAATATATATTAAACTTTGAAATATGAAATTTTAATTGTCAAATTAAATTATATTTGCACAAGTTGTTTCTTCAAATAATATATATTTTTGTGTTAAATAAAATTTATATTGAATTAATGATATATCTTACCTGCGGGTTAGATATCGAAATTTACGGTAAATGCAAATGTTGTTAAGGAACTTATAAGTTTGAAATTGTTACAAATCCCATTTTAGTCGTATATGCAAATACGTGTTAGGACCGTTTAAAATTATCCTCACCCCCCACAGAAGACATTCCATTCAGGCCTAGAAACCACGTGCAGCCAATCTGATTTAAGGCTATGCCATCGACACTGGAAGGAATAAATGGGGTCAGACTCCCCCTTTTATTCCTCCCCGTCTTACCCTATTGAATTTTTATTGGTTCGTTTTATAGGGATATCTCATTCAAAAATGAAGTTTTACGAATTCTGCTCCTTGACTCTTTGAACACGTCACCTTTCACCTTAGTGAGAATAGTAATAATAAAAAGGTAGATATTTGCTATAGATATTGAAAATTAAAATCCTAAGTTTATTTAATAAAATAAAATATATAGTAAGATTATTTAAAAGTATGCTCATTAAGCTAAAAAGCGGCATGTTCAAAGAGTGCAATAAAAAAATAAAAAAAATCGAAAAACTTTATTTTTTAATTCGACATCCTTGTAATACGAAGCAATAAAATTTTCATAGTATAACATAAGAAAACAGAAAGAGGGAGTATTACTGATATACAGCCTAAAGACACCTCACTGTCTGCTACAATTTACCCGTCTCCAGTCATGCAATATTATTTAACTCAATGGAGAAATTTGATTATAGAATTACGGATCCCCTATGGTATTTATTTAAATACAATTTAAATTCAGAAACTTCACAACCGTTCAAAGAGTACTCGTTTTTCTAAAAATACATCGTTTCAATTTACAGCTGAAGATGAGAAAAATGCATTTAGTGAATTTTTCGTATTTTTTAACTCAAAATTAAAATCAAAAAATATAATATTAGAAATGAGTACTAATTGAACTGATGCGAACTTTTCGAATGTGAAAACCTAGTTTTAAAAAAAATTAAATAATGCGTATCTAAACAAAAAAAAAAAAAAAAAAAAAAAAAAAAAAAACAGTGTTTAAAGGATTTCTTGTCAAGAGAAATTGTAAGAGTAAGAGAGGTACCTTAACGTCTACACCAAAACCAACCCACACTTTAATGTCGCATTTTGTCATTAGATGCTATTTGAAGCCGTTTTTTGTACAAGGAAGGATTTTATAGCGTTATTGTTTTTAATAGTTGTTTTTTACAACCTTTCAAATAAACAAGTGTTACAAATAAATTATATATTATATCATGAATCCCTCATTAATATTAGAAAAAATATATAAGTATAATAAAAACCGATATTTAACATTTTTTTTTTTTTTTTTTTTTTTTTAAGTTCTGTTTTTCCACCTCTATGCACTTAAGGGCATAGGTGCCCTAAATGACAACTTCAATAAATCCTCATTAATTACAGTGAGGAGGTAATATGTAAATGTTTTATTACATTTAAGCAATTAAAATGTATATTTTACTTTTAATTTTTCTACTTTTGATAATGATATATATAAAGAGTTAAATAGATTTTTTTTTTTTTCCGTTGAAACAACAAAGGTCGGCTTAACTTACAAGAAAATTCCTCCTTAAATGAATTTATTTTATGTAGAAATAACATAATTATTAATTATAAAAACTAAAACTAAAAATTTGATCATAAATGAAAAATGTTGCTTTCTATCACAATAACCAATAATGAAGCAATTATCTATTTTAAAATTTCTTCTGAAAAAGTATTTTTTTTTTTTTCCCTTCCAAGAGTTAATTAAATTTCGTTTTGATATTTTTGCTATTTTAGAAATTTTTCCTTTATACTCTTTCTATTTTTAAATTTTTAAATTACAATTAATTAACATACATTGAGTATCTTTTAACATTTTGTTAAAAGTTTTTAGAATTAATTTCTTTTTCCTGTAGAAAATATTACTTACTTATTTATTTTTATTTTATTATTTTTAATTTGTAAATTTTATTATATTTACAAATTTATAAAGATGTAAAAATTCATGAAATATTAAATAACTGTTTACCTATAAAATTGCTAGCAAATAAATTTTACGGGTATAAATTAGTTATTATTATTATTATTATTATTATTATTATTATTATAAATTACTCAATGATTTATTACTATGCCATCGATTCTATGTGTGTAATAAATCTATAAGTATTTTATCTCTGTACAGTAGAGCTCTTGTAATATTTTATTGGTGATTTTACAAGAAATATCTAAGTATCATAATCAATTTGCTAATTGTGAGCTCAAAAATCTTTTTTTTTTTTTTTTTTTTTTTTTTTTAATTATTTCATAATGTTCATGAAATTGTATGTTTTGTTTCATTTATAAAAGGTGAAACAAAAATTTATCTATCTGTTTATACCAGTGAAAAATATCGCAATAAATTTCAACGTAAACAAATATTAATAACTATATACTTAAGTAAAATATTAATATCGATATACAACTAGTTGGTCTACGCTCACCTAGCTCGTGATTTTATTTTCCGAATTATTCCTCCTTGCGGGTTTAAATTACTAAACATTAGTTCCATGTTATTTAAAACAAATGACATCATCCTTATGTGTTTTAAAGTAAAAATGTCTCCAAGAAATTTAAAATTGTACCATAATATTCTTAATTCAAATTTTGCACTAATATATCTATGTTTGTTATTTATAATATTATTTTTTTGTGACTTAGGTGAATTCTACACTTTAAAGTTATTATAAATTTTCTACGAAGTATTAAAATCTCGCATAGCAAACCAAAAGATATTATTCTAAAAAATAAATTGTTTTGGTTTTATTCGAGCTTTATTTTGTGGATGAATAAATTCTGGAAAATTATCCTGTCATTATAGAGTTCTTTACTGCAAACGAAAAATCTTATAGTATATAAATATATACTATATTTTTAAAAATGACATTTTCTCTTAGAATTTAGTAATAAATTTTACGTGTTTCACTTTTTATTTATTATTTGAACTAATAAACTAATCTTCCAAAACTATACAAACCATAAACAAAAGCTTATTTTATTTTTCTCATAAAAATTTTAGCAGTTGTGATCTATTTTTTTTTCAATTAAATTGTTATTTTTTCATTATTTTTTTTTTCATTTAAAAAACAAGAAATGTGGATAAAATTATCTTTCTTTATTTCAATACACTGTAGTAGTTATGACGTTAGTTTCGAGAGTTACATCTGGAAAACCAGGGCTTTTATTATTAATATAATCTAACTTGCTTATAGACGGCGGTATCACGTAATAATAATAATAATAATAATAAAATAACATTTCCCCCTAGATATGTTCGTTTAAGTGATATGGTAATGGTATACTCATGCTATTTGCTTCCTGTACGAGCGCATTGGTGATAGCATACAATTTTCCAAAGCACAAAACACATTTTTCTAGCGAATTACTTCTAAATCCTTTTTATCATTTTTTTCTTAGAGCTTTCTGAGTGTCAGTTACTTTCTGGGTATATTTTACTTTACCCTATAAAATTCTGAAATACAGTGAAATATTTAAAAGGATAAGTTTTTAAAATTACAGATTTTTTCTTTTTTTTAACTTTTCTTTTTCTTTCTTTTCTTTTTTCTTTAATTGATCTCGTTTGCAATAGAAAACCGTTCCAACAAGATAATATTGATAAGATATGTGCTTAGTCCTCTAATTCACGCAACGAAAAAAAATTGTTAAATTACCATATTTTTTATACAAAGTTACTAATATAAATTTTTAATGTTTTCTGTTTATTTTTTTGTTATAATTTTGGATAACACTTAAAATAAATATTATACAATAATTTATTTGTATTAATTTTTAACAACGTATGTCTGTTCTGTAATACAAAAATGAGGATTTTACTTGTTCGAATTCAAGGTTAATAGGATTAACAGAATTAAATAATAATAAAAATAATAATAATACATTGCTTTGTATCACAAATAGAACTAATGATGAAAATTTATCGTTAAAAAAAAAATATTTATAGTTTAACTGATGTTTAACAAAATTTAACGTCATCTGTTTACTAAAGTTAAACGTAGAAATTGTTAAATTTAAAGCTGTCATTTATTTCTTTTTTTGTTACGTTTTTATTTCTGAAAACATCTGTATCTTTACTTCCAAATAGTCTACCTTAACTTTTTTAATAATAAATATCATTGTACATAAATATTATTAGATAATACAGAAAAGGAGGTACAATCAGAAATAATACAAATTTGCTTTTAAAACTTTCTATTATAGTTTAATTATAACTTGCAATATATATAAATATTATAATTTTATTTTAAAATTATATTTAAACTGATCAACCACATATCAGGATATTATAGTACTACATATTGCTTTAAAGTATTTTATGTTCCCAGTTTCTTTATTAATTTGTGTTAATAGTTTTATAAATATATTTAAGGAATATCTATTGTATGCAAATTTAATTTTTAGTGCACACTGTATATATATTTTTTTCTTTTTCTTTCAAAACTTGTAAAGTGTTCTTTTATTTACTCTAGCAATTTTTTTTTCTATATATATACATATATTTTTTTAATTAAATTTATTCTTTCACCTTCTTTCATCAACAAAAAAAGTTTCTATTCTTCTTTTTATGGAAAACAAAGGCGTTTGATACTATGTTTAAAGTTTTTTTTTCCCCCGAAAATTTACAGGATTAATCGTCTCTAAGGAAATCTTTTTGAAAACAAGTTAATTACTATGTATTACCGCTAACCAGTAATTAATGCGTTGTAAACAGAAAATATAAACTTGTTCTTTTTTATCAGAAACCTATATCTTAGATCTATAATTAAAGTAACAAATAATAGTGATTAATTAATTATTTTTAAAATTTCAAAATACAAGATGTTCTTTTTTCTATCAACAGAGGATTTCTTTTTTCACAGATAGTTAAATAAAATAAAATAAAATAAAATAAAATAAAATAAATATATAATTTTCTATTAAAAAATAGTAATAATAAATGGTTTATTTAATAAATTTATTTTAAATATTCTTAAGTATAATATGATAAGTATAGTAGTTTCATTTGTAATATTAATAGTTTTATATAAACTTATTCTTGAATTTTTAGTGTCTGTACATCCTATAAAGATAATAAACTTGGTTAAAAAAAAGAACAATCTGTTTGATATAAGAGCGAAGCAATAAGATTAGTTTGTACCTACATAGGCTTTTGCCTAAACTGTTTAATGGTATGTAAAATAAATAAAGAAGTAAAGAAGTAAAGAAATAATAAAAGAAAGAAAGAAATACCATGCTTTAACTTTTATAACCTTTATGTTTGCGCTCTACATTGCAATAAAACAAATTTAATTTATTATTGGTGAGTTACTATTAACTTAGTTCATGTAAATTTCTACCTTATTTTAAACCTTATTTTAAACTATAATAACTCCATTCATAAATGTATTACATCAGACTAATTAAAGTTTAACATTTGGAAAGTTTTGAAATATTTGATATTTTTATTATAGTCATTGAAATTAATTTATTTAACTGCATGTAAATCATTAAAAAAAATTTGTTACAATCTTCTAATTAAAATTAAACTCATTACCGGAAATAAAATGTATAAAAAAACTAGTACATACTGTATTTTCAACTCATAGTTATTCAAAAAATTCTGCTACACTGCATAGAAAAGTTTAATTTTCCAAACGAAATAAATTATACAGAATTAATTTGCAAGCTTCTGAAATGTCTGCTTGTCATAGAGTTTCTGTTTTCAAGAAATTTTCCCCAATTTTAAATCAATAAGGCTATTTTAAGGAAGTTTATTGGATTTCCCGTAGTTTTATGTTATGTATAAAACAAGTAAAAATTGATAAATAATATTTTTTCACTTTGAGAATGACTAAGAACGGCTATACGACCATTTTTTGTATGAAATCGTAGCGTAGTGGTGGCGCGTTCGTCTGCGACCAAAGGGACCAAAGGTCGATTACGGCGGAGGGAATCTGCTATTTTTTTTTTTTTTTTTTCCAGCATCAAACAGGTTTACTCAAATTTGTCCCGATTTCTTTGAAAAATAACTTGTTTGAGTTGGCTCAAATATGAGCCGCTTGTAGCATCTCAATGATATGAGAGGATTTCTCTGAACGTGAGAAGTTGCCTTTCAACATGTGGATTGAGTGAAAATTGACTCAATTTGAGAGAATTTTCTCTTTTCATTTTTAGAGAGTACCTTTCTGTAGTGGTGGATATGCTTTGAACAAAACCGTGGCAAACGAAATAAAACATTTGCATGTCACTTTTTTCTATGCATTGCATATGTTTTCTGAAAACATGAGATTAAACAGCACAACTGGATTAAATTATAAATCATGCAATGCGGAATTAAAATTTCAATAGCATTTGTGCATTATGAAAACTATATTGTCGTTCATTAATACAGTTTTGAAAAGCATTTTTTTTTTTTTTTTCCTTTCAGCAAAGATTTTTTTTACATGTTCAGGAAAAATCAAGTACCTCTCTTTACTCCAAACATTGAAAATGAATATTTAATCATAACTAGCAAACCCGTGCGAATTTTTCGCACTATATTTATTTATTTTCTTCTTATTTACATTTAAAACTTGAAACTCATAAATCTTATACTACTTTCCCCACCCAATTTGAATTGTAATTCAACAGAAGTCAAAATTGTATTAGAAACGAATTACTATTGTGCGATAGTGAAAACAAAACCATTCAAAAAAAAGGTTTCAAAATGAAATTCATGTTTGATGATCCAATTTTCATACTTGCGCAGGCAGTACAGTTTTAGTATAAGGCCTTGCCCCAAAGGCAATTTTTGTTGCCATGTTGGAGATACTATTTTACTTATTTTGACATATATTTTTGTTGAAAAATAACTGGTACCTATTCTGATTATACTTTTTATTATTGCGGTTTTTAGTCAATGTTTGACATTAATTCATATTCTGTTTATATATTTAAAGTATTGCTAGCTATTAAATGACGCGTGCAAAGATTGTAAAGATGCAACTTTTATAATACATTTTCCTATAAAAAGGTTTCATCAGACAGATGTTGTAATTTTTCTGATTAAATCATTGAACTAAGTACGCGTCCTTAAATATTGCCGATAAATATTATTTTTTATCCTCGCGTATTTTATTAAATATGCCACTATCGTATCGCTTCTACAAAATTTAATCGTAACTGGACCACGTTAGAGAAATATGATATAGATAGTCACTTTTACAGGAATCGTACGGATTCCCATTTTTTGTAAAAAATTTTTTCACTATTTTTCTACTATTATAACCTTCTTTCTAAATTTAAGGGCTTATTTTATGACAGAAATTTCTATTAAAAATTAAGTAGAAGAAGAAGGAACTGTACGGATTCTGTTTTATATTAATGTATTTTAGTCAAATGTCTTTTTCATTAAAAAAAAAAAAAAAATACCAGAAAACGATTTTTTATTGCATTTTAAAATATTTCATTCGAAAATCTAAAATAGCTGTAATAATCACAAATAAAAAATTGTAAAAAAATAATCATGAAAATTTTTTATTATCATTGAAATTTCAACACATGCAATTTGATTTATTTAGTTAGTTTAATAAAAATTATAATTTAAAAAACAAATCATGAACAGTTTAATCACTAAATATAATGGGAAAATGTATGGAAAAAGTGAATTATGTTTATCATACAGAAATCACAATTCTAGCCCTTAAATTAAATTAGTAAGGTAACTAAATCAATATTTCTTATTTGTATTTTCCTCAAATTGGTTATTAATGCACGCAAAGAAAAAAAAAATATCACAATCAGAATTTATTTGTATACTAATTAGTCAAATATTTAAAAACTCGATAGATTTATCCCTGAGGATTTCTAGAAATATAAGTTATCACAATTAAGAAAAAATATCATTTACCATAGTAAAAATAAATAAACTGAAATAAATAATAATTCCATCAGGAATTTAAAAAAAGCAAAAGAACTTTATAATTTTTTAGAAATTATTAAAAAAATATATATGCAAAATTATGTTTTTTTTTTTCTTCTTTAATTTAACTAAATGAGGAATTTAATGCGATATTTTTTATTATTATTATTATTTATTATTTTGATGATTATTATTATTTTAACATCATATTGATTTCTTTGTTAAATTATTGAAAATTAGTACATTTTATGAGGCTGCTTACTCTGTCATATTTTTAAGGATATTTTTAAAAACTTTGTATTTGTTGTTCTAGGACAAATATGCCATTCGCATTAATAGATGAACATTTAACTATTTTTTTATCTACAGTGTATATTTGCTTCTTCTTTTTGTCTCTTATTCTTATGATGCAATTAAGTTCAAAATAGAATTAAAATATGAGATTATATTAATGGAAAAAGGGCTCAAAATATCATTCTTTATAACATTTCCTCTAAAAAATGATAGTCTTTCATCTTATTTCCAATATGCGCATAAGAAAAGGAAGAGTTATTTAAATAAAAATGCACATTTTTAACATAAGAATATATAAGATTACATTTTAAATTTTGTGCATAGCTGGACATTAGCTCTTTTTACAGAGTTCTATTTAAATTTAAATTGGCAATTAAAGTAAAAGTAATATTTATACTGAAATTAAGCATTTGATGGCTTCTATTATGTTCGATTCTTCGTAGACATTTCCTGAGTCACATCTATGATATGTGTATTGTTGTTATGGGTAAGGCTGATTGACTGCATTAGGGTCCTAGGCCTGAGGGGGAGTAAGAACTCCCTGTCAGTCTCGGGCCATCGAGGTCTTTCTCAGGATTAAGACTCCTTACAAAGACCTCTACGGGTGTCTTTCTAAAAAGTTCTAGCACGTATTTAGAAAAGTTTCGTAGAAAACCTCGGAAAACTTCGAGCGGCTAGGCCAATCTGCGTCTAAGAATGAACCGTTCAGCCGCTGGTCAGCCATCAAATCTATGGAGGCTGCAGAAATGCAGATCCCAACCTTCCAACGTATCATAAATCAATGCATATTTTCTTTCTGTTATTTTCTTTTTTTCTTTATCGAATTGTGTACGTAATACATTTTAGCAATTTTTCAAACAGATAACCTCTATAACTTTTTTCCCTTATAAACGTGAGATAGGATGTTGAGTTTTACGACTTTCGCTTAATGAAACATTTAACACGTGCTTGCGCGTGTAACTATAATTTTATATTGTAATGTATATAAGTGTCTCATCATGTACATGTATGCATTCATGCTTGCGCGCAACTGTATTTGCATTCCGAAATATCGGAATGTGCTTGACCTGTGTGCATGCGCACGTATGGAGATGTGAGTTTGACAGTGCGTTTCTATACTCCAAATTACAGTCGGGAGCAAAAGTATTCGAACACTTATTTAACAAAACAGTAATAAGGTACTTTTATTATATAGGAATTTTTGCTAGTGCTCGAATACTTTTAAAGCCGGCTGTATATTCCGCTATATAGAAAGTTTTTCATAAATGCGCATACATACTTCCATGTGTGTGTACAACTATGACTGACACTAAACATGAGAAAGTGTTTTATCCTATTCATTAAAGGTTTTAGGTAAAAACGTTTTCATTGCAGTTTGAAAGACTAGCTTTGTAGAATGATAAATATTGGCAGTATCTAAGCACAATCATTCGAGATATTTCGTCTCCACAATATTTATGGTGGAGTACGGAATATTTAACTCGACGTTCGCAGTCTTTGTAGACCTGACTGATAGGGAGGAGGGAAAGTTCGTTGTGTATCGATAGTGGAAACGAAATAAAATTATTCATTCACTTTATTTAAAGATATATATATATATATATATATATATATATATATATACGTTTCAATATCTTTTTTATTTTTTTTAATTTATTTATTTTGTTAGTATCAAAGTTGTAAAATGCGTTTCTGCTTTAGCACTGAGTGCGTGTTCATTTATACGACTAATGAAAGATCGTAATACTATGTCTATCCAAAATAGCTGTTAGGATAGTTCGTGCAAATTATGATATTTTCTCAATATATAAATTTGAATGTATTTTTACTTTTTTTTCTATCTGTACATACAGAAAAAGTATTAGATTCGTGAAAATTTTCGAACTCCAGTTTTCGATGATTTACACGTTTTGGGATGACCTGAACACGATTCGACTGGTTTTAGAAAATGTCTGTATGTCTGTGTGTATCATAAATATCGTGAACGCTGTATCTCACGAAACAATGAACGAAATTCAACCAAACTTAGTATTTAGTTGTACCCTGATACCTGGTGCTGATTAGATTTGGAGATCATTCGCGCAACAGGTGCCACTGTGATCCCACTTTTTCTAAACTTTTAACATGGCAGTATAGGATAAAATTTCGTATAAATGTACATAATGAGAGTTATTTTGAATGTGTGACTGTAAAATTAATATGAATTATTGATAATAGTAGTAGTAAACTAGAAGAAAATGTTTATGCATTTGGAAGCGTCGCTTCTTGTAAATTTTCAATATGGGTATATTTCAATAGATCTCGTCAATTCCTTTAAAACGAATAGTTGAACCATAGGTCTGGGATAATTTAAAACAAAGTTGTCGATATATATATATATATATATATTTACGAAAAAAAAAAAAAAAAAAAAAAAAAAGAAGAAGAAAAAGAAGAAAAAACTCGTATTGGCAAACAATTGACTTTTTTTCGGCATTGAGAGATATAATTCTGCCAGAAAAAAATCGTCTGCATTTATAATGGAAAATAATTTAAGAAATAATTTCTAATTCATGAATTTTTGTAAAATTATATAGAAGAAAGTCTTGTGGTGACAACATCATACTAGTTAATAAAGTTTACAGCCAAAAATTAAATTTATTTTTATATCACATGAATGTATTAAAAATACATTTGTTTCATTTTACGTATTTACTTTAATATGTCGACTATAGTGTGTTGATGATATATTTATATGGGGTGAAATAAAAAAGTAAGGCAGAGGTAAATTGTTCGATTTTGTTAAAATCGACCAATTTTGTACAAACAAAATACATTCTCCGGATTTTATATATATATATAATATATATATATATATATATATATATATATATATATGATATACAAAATTAACAAACTTTTGACAAATTATGAAAAAGATAGAAAAAAGAAAAAAGCGAGAATAATATAATAACAGCAATACGAAAAACAAATCAGGATAACAGCCAGTGTAATTTTCAAATTAAAACAATAGTTATCTATGCAAAAAAATAGAAGATTTTATTACTTTTATTAGTAAAAAAAAAATATATATATTGCTTTTTGGCTTGATTATTATATGCAATAAAAACTCAAGTTTTCAGATATTTAGGGCAGAAATATTTATTTAATATTATCATAATTATATGTAATCCCTCTAGGCTTATATATATATATATCCTATAGTATTATTTCTACAATCTTAATTTTTGCATTATTTTATGAAGGAATTTTGAATGAAAACGTGGACTGTATGTTTTTCAAAAAAATCACTGGTTATTATATTGAATTAAAAAGTCAGCTAGAAATGAAATTTTAAGGACTCATCCTCTTTTCACATGAATTGATAAACATCATATTTTAAGAAAGAATGAATAAAATCCTGAATAAATACACATACTTGAATAAAAACGTGAATTGTTGATTTTAATTTTAACTGACACGTTGAAATGATCTTTTCAGCTCACCGCCAGAATCAGAACAGAAAGTAAACACCAACAAGAATCGCATCAACAGCAAATACAGGCTCACACCAACTTGAAAAAAAAAAGAAATTATTTGAAGCATAGCTAACAACTAATTAAAAACATGAATAAAATAATTTATAATAAAAAAAGAATTAATTTAGCGTTTAAAACACCTAAAAAATCAATAAAAAAGAATGAATTTAATCGATGTTTATATTCTAAAAAGTCTTCTAAAATTTCATAGTGCTGCCATCTATTGTCAAATTCAAGAGATATTGGAATTCTGAATTAAGAATTATCCATCAGAATTCTGAACATATTAAAAATATGTATTTTATTTCAATATTTTAAATAAAAATATTGAAATTATTATTGAAATATTAAGATATTGAAATGCTTAAAAGCCGCTGCACTTTAGAATGTAAAAAAACGAGGTTTAAAAAAAAAAAAATAAATAAAAAAATAAAAAGCAAAAAATTACAATAAAAAGCATGGGATGAAAACGAAAAAACTCACAATGTTAAGTGTGTAGAAAAAAAAACAACAAAAAAAAAAAGGCTAACACCGGAAGAAGCAAAAGTTCAAAATTAACTAGAAAAATTCATGGAAAAGCGAAAAGAGAGGCCCTGGCAGTTGAGGCCCTCGAGTTGAGACCCTGCAGCTATCGTCGAGGATCTAATACGTCTCGCTTATTATTTGAAATATTTAAATAATTTTTATTTCAATGTATAATTATTTTTAACACACAATCCTTCACGAATTCTACATATGGACAGTTCATTGTAAAAGTAGTGTAACTCCATATTTTTTAATTATATATATTTTTGCTTAATTGTATCCCAATTTGTCACATCTTTCATTATAAAAAGAAAAGAAAAATCTCCAATAATTGTATTACATGTTTTTCTAAGAAAACTAAAATTTCTAAATATTCATTATAACAATGGAGTTTCTAAGTTACTTCAAATTATTTTTAATATAATTTATAAATTTTTATAACTATGATTTGTATTGAACACAAAATCCGGCAACACGTACTGAATCTTGATTTTTTTTTCCTACGCATAAATTTGAAAAAAGCTCTATATTTCAAAATCAATTTCCAAGGAGATAATTCACTTTTACAAGGATAATGTAGTATTTCAGAAATTCGTTATTTTCTCTAAGATTAGCTTTACATAACGAAATGTATAAATGAAGCTTATAAATCTAATTCATTACTAGATATATTCTACGATGATTCATTATAGAACAATTATATGAATATTAATCAATAGGCCAATTCTAAATTAGCCGCTAATATATACATGTGATCGTATTAAGATTATGATATGTTAATAGTTTATAACATAAGCTATAGTTAAAATCAAGTATACAGTAACATGTTGACAGTCACTTTGAGTTTGTTAATAGAGGTATTAATATTCTTAGACAAACAATCTACATAAAAATTTAATAATATGTTTGAAATATCTTTCATTCAAACAAATATGCGTCTATTGAAAATAAAGTAGAATAGCATGTAGGTATATATTTGTCATTTATTATTCATTGCAGTTTCATTTACTTTACTCTTACTTAAACACTTTAACTTACACATAGAAATTATTCACTGATATTTATATAAATATTAAATATTTAATTAAATAAATTAAATAAATCACGCACATTTATTAAAATAAACTGATTTTTATAGGTCAAACTAGCAGGATTTGCCTGCTTCGCTAGTCATTTCATTTAAAGGAATTTAAAAAAAAAAACTTTAATCACCATATCTTACATAACTTTATAAAGAAAAAAAAACTAAAAAAAAAAAAAAAAAAAAACATTTTAATTGTGTAAAACCTCGTTTCCCTAGAAAAGTAGAAAATATTTTTCAATGAAACGATTTTTTTATAAAATGTTAACTTACACATACGATACGAACATCAGCATTTATCTCTAAAAGTGAATAATTATTGCGCTGAAAAAAAAATATACCTCCTTCATCTAGAATGAATAAGTGGTCATTTTCTAAATCCATAAACTAGAAATATAGATTTCGGAGCTATGCGTACAAAGCACGCAAATAAGCTGAATAGAAGAAATGATTGAGAATTTCTAGTCTATGCATTTCTAGATGGTGAAACAACATTCTGAATATTCTGAATCCTTTGTATTGCAGAAAATTCTCGCTTGGTTTTTTAGAATTGAGTCATAGATCAAGATTATAGTTGCTGAAACTCGTATCTTGTACTCACATTTATTTGCAGAGATTTTTAAATACGTTTGACCTCGATAACATAGGCAGACGCTCTAGAATTCTAATACAAGTCTCTAGAATTCCCTTTTAAAGGGGACTCGAATTTAAAAGGATGATGTGGAACTATTTTTTCTAGAGCCATACTTTAGATTCTAGAAGTCAGTTACAGAATTTTTTTCCCATTGAGAAAGAAAGGATGCACAACCTTTTCGACCGGCATGGGAATGTTTACGTATTTGCTATTATAAAAAGTTGCATATTTCTTCCATTAAATTCCATACTAGGAGAGATTGCGCAGGTTATTGGTAATGAAAAGACAATGAGTATGAATGCATTGAATTTTTGAAACTTTAGCAGTAGGTAACATCGACAGGTGGATGGATTGGAATAAATGTGTTATTAGTGACAGGAGGAGCAAAAATGCTGCATCGCTTGCAACAATATATGCTTTGACTGTGGATAACGATAATTAAAAAAAAAAAAAAAAGAAAGAAAGAAAAAAAGAGGAAGAAGAAGAAGAAAGTGTTGAAACTGAAAAGTTAAAGGAAATAATTTTAGTTAAAATGATATCTAGTAATTTAATGTTAATTTGTAATTTTATCATAACTTGTATTATTCTTATTATTGTTATTATTATGTTTAAAATTGTTTTATTTTTCCGAACCTTTAGCTATTCGGTTGAAATATTCACTTTTTATTTAATAATATTTATTTAAAAAATTCTTTAACAATGTCATTTAATTGCAATTACTATTGTATTCAATTTCATTGAAGTTGTTATACATAACAATCTCACTGACTCACGTGACACAATTAGAAAGACCTTATCAGGACACATTGCGCAAAATGTTTCATTCAATTAAAGTATAACAACAAAATAGAAATGAAAATATGTAAAAACGAGCAAAATTATTTAGCAATTGTTCAGAAAAAAAAAAATACATAAATATATTTTTTATATTATTTATTTATTTATTTATTTACTATTTTGTTGTTGAATTGTGCACAAACTCTTTTAATTTTACTTAAAAATTTAACAAGATGAAGCATAATTTAATGAATGCAAGAACAAGAAGAGAAACTTAATAGAATTGTTGACATCATATATATATGGGCAGGTATGATTCCATACATGGATAGGAGACATTGCATTTGATAATAACTACAACTGAACTGTTAACATTAATAATTGAACCTAAATGATATTTTTGTAAGGTTTTTGTGTTAAGAGCGGATACTTCAATATAATAATTAATAATGATAATAATAAAATTTTTGAAAAAAAAATTAAAGTATCGTAAAGAGAAAAAAAAAAAAAGTTAAAATTACAAAATAACATTAAATTATTAGATAACACGTTAAACTTAAAAGTAGAAAGTTTCCTTTTCAGTTTGAATGTTTTCTTATATGCTAACTTACCTGTCGGTGTCGACACTCGTTGCACTTATTTTTGTAAATGGTTCAGCTCCCGTGCAACCTCCTTCCACAAGTTAATCTATTTGTGATGGATTTCACACAGTGTGTGCAATGCAGCCAAAAATACCTGTAGCACACCCTGTGTTCATTGATATACGACTGGTTACACCCACTTTTAAGGTCAGTATCTGCCCACAAATATTAGGTATTAAAATGATTTTCTAAATATCTTCCGTACAAAAATGTTCGAAATACAAAACCTAAATTTCACTTGGTAATATTATTAAACAACATTGGAGTCTATTATTAAACAAAAAAAACAGCCTAAAATTAAAGAATAATGAATAACTAAAAAATTATCAGTTTCGAAATTCTAAGAGCTTCAACTTTTAAAATACAGCGTACTTATTTCCCCTGTATATACTTGTTGATTCATTCTTGAGAATCATTCATATAAGACCGTAAAGCATTCTTGCAAAACGAGTGCATGATTGGTTGGTTGGGTACCAGCGTTGCGCATCAGGCAATTAACGATGGTCTGAGATTCACCCCTAGAGGTGGCCTGCAGACATGCCATCGCAATTTTTGTCGAGCAAAACGAATGCAAAACGGTAGAAATATTTTATTTAATATAGTATAAAGAGCGGGGGAAATAGGCAACGGATACCTGAAGTAAGATTTAGAGCGATTTCAATGTAGTTTTTTTTTTTTTTTTTTTTTTTTTTTTTAGTTTTTATTTATAATGTGACATAAAAAATCGTGATTCAATTCTTTTGAAAATTCATTAAAATATAGTGACCAGCTAAGCGGGCGTAGCCAGCTATTATTTTATGTATGCATAAAAGCATGTACAGGGACAATCAAGAGAATTCTAATACATTACGTCTATGGGGGAAATTGCAGGAAAGTAGAGTTTAACCTCTATAGACTGCACTAAACCAAATGAAAAGAATATATATTTTTTGTAATAGAGATAGTTAACTGCAAAAATTTTTTTTGTGTATGTAGGAGCCTCGTCTCCTCCCCCCCCCTGGGGGGAAGTCCCCCCTCGAGGGGAGTAAATTTTCATGATGGGTATCTTTCAAAAGAGCTCGCAAATACCTTTAAAACGAATGGTTGAACCATCGATCTGCGATAATTTAAAACAAAGTTATCGATTTTTTTTTTTTTTTTACTTTTAACGAAAAAAGTTTTTTTTTTTTTTTTTTTTTTTTTTTTTTTTAATATTGAGAATAAAATGGACTTTTTTTGGATATTTGGTGTTATACTACTTCCCGAATATGGAAATCGTCTGCCTTATCATAAAAGATAATTTTTTTTAAATAATAATTTTAATAAATTATTTTTTAAAAAGAGAATTATTTTTTAATAACTGAATTAAATTCTATATAAATGTAGGTGCATTAATGAAACGGGGGGTTGAGGGTGGCTACCGCCCCCCTCTCACATAACTAATTATTATATAAAACTCTTCAGAAGCCTAATATGAATTGTTTAACACATGTTTACAAAACAGTACTCGTTATCTTACCTATTAATCTGCAACCTGTATTTATAGTATTAAATTTCAAGGTAAGAGAAAGTCGTGTGAGTGACACACCAGATTATAAAAAAGATTATAAATTAGATTATAAATTAGACCAGATTATAAACCAGATTATAAATTAGACACTAATTGTACGGTGGTTGTGGGTGGGGTAGCTCCCTCACATAGAATTACATGTCAAATAAGGCTTTTCCTAAACCTATTTTAAATTCGTATTAAAGTAGATTTATCTTTATTACATTATCTTATTAGTCTTTCGACTTAATATGCTATTTATATTTCTAGTATTATGTTGCTGGGTAAGAGAAAATTGTGTGAGTGACACACCAAGTTATTTTTAAATAAATAGAATTTTCTAGAATTTTATGTATAAATATGTTAAGTTGACAAAGTTTACACGATAAATATTCGTTATCAAATATGCATAGCCAACAAAATTATAAAAACAAAATATTCCTAAAATTTCCCATTCTATAATAATTTCCTTATGTAAATTAAACACTATATATATATATATATATATATATATATATACATATATTCTGTTTATTATGTAAAATTATTTTATCATAAAATGTAGATTGGGTTTTTTCTTGAATAAAAAACGTTTGTTAATTTTTAATTATCTTCTGTTTAATTTATGTTGGGTTATTTAAATGAACTTATGTAAATTTTTTAGACACAAAAGCAAACTTTTGAAGAACACTTACTTCATAATATATATATATATATATATATATATTGCACATTTAAAATCTTAATTTAGATAATGTACTTTTCATGCAAATATACCTTGTGTAATTCCTAAAAGTTTCGTGAAAACATACCGGATATTGCTTAGGAACTGGTAGAACACCAAATATTACTTAATGTAAAATTAATTTATGTACGTTTTACAATTTATTTAAAGAAACAGTTTTAAAGGATGTTGAAACAAAATCTCTTAAAATGTAAACATTTTCGACAAATATTCGTAGTCATTTATGTACGTATATACGTATATATATATATATATATATATATATAGAGAGAGAGAGAGAGAGAGAGAGAGAGAGATGTATAATAAAATTATATGCATAAAATATGTAAAAATAATTCCATTTTGTAATATTTGTGCACTTATATAAATTTAACATTGGTTAATAGGAGTCATTTTCTTTTTGTTAAGTAATTTTTATTTTAAAGAGAAAAATGGATTACATATGTATAATAAATAAATAAATGAATAAATAAAAATACACAGAAATTATCTGATGTATCACTGACACGATTACCCTACATTTTAATACTGTAAAGATAGATGCAGATTAAGTCGTAAGTTCAATAAAGCAAGACAATAAAATTCAATTTTTTCAAAAAATAATATAAAATTGGTTTCGGAAATGCTTTATTTGGCATATTATTTTGTGTGGGGGGTGGAATGGTTGCCTCACCTCAACCCTCCATTTGATTATAGTGTCTAAATTTATTTGAAAAATACCAAGGATGTTGTTAATTTGTCTTCAAATCTGCCAATCACTTTTTTCAAGTGGCAACCTAATACGAACTTCAAAATACCAAATTTGAATTTCCTGCTGTTCTTTATTTTTAAGTTATGCTGATAATAGATATGCATAAATACCAACCGCTAAAACTTGGGCAAAAAGTGATATTATACAAAAAAACAGAGTTGAAAATAAAAATTTCTAAACATACCATGTTTCTTAAGATGGGTTGTATGTTAGAAAATAATATTTATAAATATTATTTTTGGTTTAAAATGCATGCTATAGTAAATAAAATATTCCCAGTTAACATGTTTGTAATATGAGTATTACATTATTTAGTAGTTTAGTTTCAAATTTACTAAGCTTTATCCAGTTACAAAATTACTCACTGATGTACAGATATCGAATGCGACAGACAAAATAAAGCCGAGAGTGGTAATAGTGGTGACGATTAATCTGTGTATAATACATGATGTTGTACAAGATTTTAATGTAAACATTAGCCAGAAATTTCAAAGCTTTGCTGTATTAGTTTCAGAACAAACAGTATAAACATTAAATAATGCATTATGGAAATAAACAATGTTTACAACAAATAAGCGAATCTGTGTTATTCAGAAACTTTATTTTACAAAGTGAAATAAGCAGAGGTATTATAACTTTAATAGTTCAATGCTAATATTTAATTTATAAAAACCTCTTCACGAGTAATTTATTTTAATATTTGTTAGTTATTTATAATGGTGAAATATTTAAAATATAAAAAGGCCGATTTTTTGACAAAGTGCTTTGTCATTGGAGGGGTGTACTTCGATGGGTCTTTCTAACGGATAATATCTCACATTCATATCTTATATACATGGAATTTCTTTCGATAAGGTTTAAGTAACAACTTCTAAATTATTTCTGGAAAATAATCGTTTTATATCAATAAGTTTAAATATTATTAAAATCACAGCTCAATGTCACTATGATGATTATTTTTATAAAGTTTATGTGAAAGTATAAAAATTAATTGCATTAAATCAATATGAAGTACTCTCATATATGAAGACACTGTAATAATTCTAAATACAAACATAAACTGTTCAGTATGATGATAATTCCGTACTGTAAGTTTTGCTTTTAATTAAAAGGACATTGCCCATAAATACACATATGCCAAATTACGAAAAAGTAATTTCTCCTACATATAAGCATACACATAAAATATGTATTTTTCTTTCGTATACATATACATATATATATATGCTCAAAAGTTTAGCAAGATTTGCAAAAGGCTAGTTTTTCTCAATTTAAACACTTATTGCTCAAAGAAATGTTTTCAAACATTGGGTATTTAAATAACTCGGTCTCCCTTATGCTTCACAGTGAAGATTGGTTTAAAACATTTAAGGTGCCGTTAACAAATTGAGCAAAATCAATAATGTTTTTATCACCCTGTATCATTAAATGAACGAAATGATCTGTAACTTTAGGATATGTTATTATGGACGCAATACAATTTGTGGATGAATGTTTGTGACGATAGCATGTTAAATAATGGAGATATAAGAATTTATTTTAAAACTTAAAAAAAAAAAAAAAAAAAAAAAAAAAAAAAAAAAATCAGCATCAGCATATTTTTTTTATTTATAATATACAGAAATTTAAACGAAAATTATTCCCACTTTCAGATAAATTTTAAAAACCCTTTTGAAACAATATACTGCAATCGGAATACAAATATCTTAAACATCTCATGAAATATGAGCATTTTAATGAAAAACGTTTTCACTGAGCATGCGCGCAATATAGAGAAAAAATATTTCATAGGTTGAAAGCTAGATAGATTTGTAAAGTTTTATCAAAAGTTCATTTTAATACAATAAACATTAAGCAAATTATCGGCAAAAGAACGAGTTAGATTTTAGATATTTTCCTAAAGCTGAAATTTCATGAGGGTTTTTTCACATACCACATAATTAATTTGAAAAACGAAATAATTTCATAAAACGAAAAGAGATTATTTAAAAAGGAAAATCGTTTTACATAATATAATTTAAAAAGAGATTATTATGTGTTAAAAGTAGAAAATAAGTAGCTTAATTCTTTTTCACTTATTTCTTTATTACTCACACTTTGACAAAGTATTCGTTTATATAGAAAACTAGAAAGATACTGCATGAGCTTTATTTATTTAGTAATATTTAATGTCTCATGAATTAAGTCTTTATAAAAATGCTACAAAAACTCATATATGAAACCTTATAAAACACTTTTAATTTCTTCCGTGCTTGCATCATTAAAGTATATATTTATTATATATTACAGCTACACGTAGCGTCTATTGCCTTATTAGTCCAGTCAAAATAGGAAAAATAGAAGAAAAAAATCGTGTAGTTTTGAAATTTTGCATACTCATAGCCGAGGGGGTCCTGAACAACATACTAAAAGTCCCCGCCCGTGGAAGGTGAGCGGGGGGCAGGGGGGGGCATTTAAGGGGGGCAATTTTTAGTTTTTATTAAATATCTTAAAAACTATCGCATTTAGAGAAAAAATGTCAATTACAAAATTAATCTACGTAAAATTTCCTACAAAAATGTGTACTACATTTTGTTTGTACGATCATTAGTTTAGAAGATATAGGGAGATTAAATAACACATTTTCTTGAAAAATTCTTTTTTGCAATAGTAAAATCAACTAAAGTGTGCAATTGAAAGGTTTTTTGTCAAATATTTTCTAATGTAAAAAACAAATATATACATAGGGAATATGCAAGGATAATACAGCAAGTTTTGTAAGTTTTAAATAATTTTAAGGCTAGTAGGCGCAAGTGGCGGTTTGAGTAAAAATCTGGATAAGTCCAGTCAAAATAGGAAAAATAGAAAAAAAAAAATCGTGTAGTTTTGAAGTTTTGCACACTCATAGCCGAGAGGGTCCTGAACAGCATACTAAAAGTCCCCGCCCGTGGGGGGTGAGCGGGGGGCAGGGGGGCATTTAAGGGGGGGGGGCAATTTTCAGTTTTTATTACATATCTTAAAAACTGTCGCATTTAGAGAAAAAATGTCAATTACAAAATTAATCTACGCAAAATTTCCTACAAAAATGTATGTTACATTTTGTTTGTACGATCATTAGTTTAGAAGATATAGGGAGATGAAATAACACATTTTCTTGAAAAATTATTTTTTGCAATAGTAAAATCAACTAAAGTGTGCAATTAAAAGGGTTCTTGTCAAATATTTTCTAATGTAAAAAACAAATATATACATAGGGAATATGCAAGGATAATACAGCACGTTTTGTAAGTTTTAAATAATTTTGAGGCTAGCAGGTGCAAGTGGCGGTTTGAGTAAAAATCTAGATAACGAAGACCCAAAACTGATCAACATTTAAAAAAAAAAAAAATCGTGTAGCTTAGAAATTGAGCACAGTTATAAAGTTAAGTGCCCTGAATAACATACTAAAAGTCCCTAACCATGGGGGGGGCATTTAAAGGGGGCACATTTCAGTTTTTATTAAGTAACTTGAAAACTATCGCATTTAGGGGAAAAAATCTCAATTGCAAAATTAATTTACGTGAAATTTCCTAAAAAAATTGTATATTCTATTTTGTTTGTATGATCAATAGTTTAGAAGATATAGGGGAACGAAATAACACATTTTCTTGAAAAATTCTTTTTTTTTTTTTTTTCAATAGTAAAATCAACTAAATTGTGGAATTAAATGGGTTCTGATAAAATATTTTCTAATGTACAAAATAAATATATGCATAGGGAATATGTAAGGATAATACAGCATGTTTTGTACGTTTTAAATAATTTTAAGGTTAGTAGGCGCAAGTAGTGTTTAGGTAAAAATCCAGATAACGAAGACCCAAAACCGATTAACATTAAAAAAAATCTTATAGCTTTGATACTGCACAGTTATAAGGTTAAGTGTCTTGAACAACATACTAAAAGTTGCATTTTCTTTAAATCCTCTGTAAGTGATAGTAGATATAAAATACATAAAATGTGAATGTTATGATACATTAAAATACTTTAAAATTACTTATAGCAAGCATGCATTAAAAAAATTAACAATATTTTAGTATAAATATTTAGATTACTCTCTATTTATTTTAAAGTATAAAAAATTTACATTTATCTTACACTCTTTAAACTAGGTGCATTGCGCGCACACACACATACAAATATTTATATACAAATATTTATTTGTATGAGTAAAAAATATTTAACCTGAACCTTTTTAATTACAAAATATAGTTTTTATTACTATTGCAAATAACATAAAAAATTAAATAAAAAACACAGAATAGGGTTGGGGACTTTTAGTATGTTGTTCAGTAAACTTAACCTTATAATTGTGCTCAATTTCAAAGCTACACGATATTTTTTAATGTTGATCGATTTTGGGTCTTCGTTATCTAGATTTTTACTCAAACCACCACTTACGCCTACTAGCCTTAAAATTATTTAAAACGTACAAAACATGCTGTATTATCCTTACATATTCCCTATGTATATATTTATTTTGTATATTAGAAAATATTTGAGCAGAACTCTTTTAATTACACACTTTAGTTAATTTTACTATTGCAAAAAAGTATTTTTTCAAGAAAATGTGTTATATCATCCCCCTATATCTTCTAAACTTTTGATCGTACAAACAAAATGTAATATACATTTTTGTAGGAAATTTTGCGTAGATTAATTTTGTAATTGACATTTTTTCTCTAAATGCGACAGTTTTTAAGATATGTAATAAAAACTGAAAATTGCCCCCCTTAAATGCCCCCCTGCCCCCGCTCACCCCCCACGGGCGGGGACTTTTAGTATGCTGTTCAGGACCCTCTCGGCTATGAGTGTGCAAAACTTCAAAACTACACGATTTTTTTTTTTCTATTTTTCCTATTTTGACTGGACTTATCCAGATTTTTACTCAAACCGCCACTTGCGCCTACTAGCCTTAAAATTATTTAAAACTTACAAAACATGCTGTATTATCCTTGCATATTCCCTATGTATATATTTGGTTTTTACATTAGAAAATATTTGACAAGAAACCTTTTAATTGCACACTTTAGTTGATTTTACTATTGCAAAAAATAATTTTTCAAGAAAATGTGTTATTTCATCTCCCTATATCTTCTAAACTAATGATCGTACAAACAAAATATAATATACATTGTTGTAGGAAATTTTACGTAGAGTAATTTTGTAATTGACATTTTTTCTCTAAATGCGATAGATTTCAAGATATTTAATAAAAACTGAAAATTGCCCCCCTTAAATGCCCCCCCCTGCCCCCCGCTCACCCCCCACGGGCGGGGACTTTTAGTATGTTGTTCAGGACCCTCTCGGCTATGAGTATGTAAAATTTCAAAACTACACGATTTTTTTCCTCTATTCGTCAAATTTTGGCCTTCGTTGCCTGGACTATATAGTGATATTAAACGGAGGTTTATAGGCTCTATTGTTATAAATGTCTTTAACATTTTTACCATAAGTTCGACTTTATACGCTTTTTAAACAAATGGTACTTTAAAGTACCATCGGTAGATAAAGGGTTAACTCAGCACATTTTTAGAAAGGGCCATTCAGCTTATAAAATTTAATGGACTTATAGAAGATTTAATGGAGCTTTAATCAAACATGTTTTGAACCAATTATCCAATTGGTTCAAAAGGTAAGAAATTTTGAGCCGCACTGAACTAAAAAATGCGGCGTTAGCTAGATATTGTCCTGATTAATAAGTTTACGAAATTTTGATAAAATCTCGTAATCCGGACATAAAATGACAAACTTTACTATTTAGATAAAAACAAAAATGTTTACACATTCATTCAAGTTGATAGACAGAAGTTAATAACGACACAAAATCAGAAAAAAAAACAAATTTATAGTACGATCTGCTATAATAAAGGAAAAGAAAATGAAAGTTTTTTTTTTTTTTTTTTTTTTTGGTTGCAGACTTGTATTATATAAGGTTACTTCTAGTTTATTATTTACTTATTTACTTTATTATTTTATTCTACATTTTATTTTAAATTTATAGATAGCATAGTACCATATGACTAAAACATGTTTTTTCGCTTAGAAAAAACACGTTATGGACCGCTTGTTATGTTACGTGATTACTCTCCAATACAAATATTAGATTCTTATTTCCTTAAAATCATTCAACAGTGCAAATATTGCATAAAATAAAAGTAAACATACAGTCAGCAGAACAAAACTTATTTGCATACAATCACAATTCTATAAAGGATATCAGATGCATTTCTACAACTTTAACATTATCTAAATACTCTAATGTATTCTAATTCATTCTCTTTAAACAACAGTTCATTCAATCGAATTCTCATTTACAACTAACTCAGACACATCTACAGGTCTGGATAGGAGAGACATTCTATAATTTAAATACTGTGTGCTTCGATTGATTGTATTCATTGATTCCCTTTTCACAAAAGACGCACTCCATTACAGTTAAGTGAATCTGTACTGTTAAAATCTTGGAGGGACTGAATGAATAGTACGATAGAATTAATTTAATATATTTGCACAAAGCATAAGGTGAATGCATCTGCAATAGTACTATCCTTTTCGAAAATCGGTATGATAATTTATTAATTATCCCAATGAACTGATCTATGAGAATTTATTTCAGACAAACATGTTAAAAAAGAATATTAATTTACCTAAAACCATAGATATAGTAATATATATAGATCTATCATCCCCATGTTATCGAGCAAAAAATCTTGATGCTGAAGAAAAGTTCTAAAATCAGCCATTAGAGAGTATTAAAAAAAAAAAAAAAAAAAAAAAAAAAAGAATAAAAAGAAAAATGAATTTCGAACTGTACCTGGAGTTCTTCATTCACCTTTAGTAAATAAATTATTCATAAATTGTATTTACTAAATTATCCGTGTGTATTCCTGTGTGTGATTTACTCGGGAAAAGCCAGCCATTAGAGTGACTTTTCCCGAAAAAAGGAATCACTTTTTCCTTCTCGCTGATCAATCTATGTCTTATTTCCATATCTATGAGTAGTACTAGCCTTTTCGAAAATCGTTATGATAATTTGTTAATTATCCCAATTA